>PVKS010001230.1:0-149007 GCA_004027875.1 Aplodontia rufa
AGGACGGGCTTTGGAGATGATGCCTCTGAAGGGTTGGTATAAATAACATCTTCTGCCCACTGTAGTGGAAGTTGGTGAGGTCTGTGTGCTGACGTGCATACTACATGTACCAGGATTGTCTCTCCCACTGTGAAAACAGCTTTTGTGACAACAGAAAAAAAATGATAGAATACAAAACTGGAGCCAGTAGTCATGGTCCAATTGCAATGAGAACTCAAACTCTTATATTAGAATAAGAGGATTTTGGGTTTTTTCTACATTAATATAAAAGATTTAGCTGAATGCAGTGCCGCACACCTGTAACCTCAGCAACTCAGGAGGCTGAGGAAGGAGGATCATGAGTTCAAAGCAAGCCTCAGCAACTTAGTGAGTCCCTAAGCTACTTAGCAAGACCCTGTCTTAAAATGAAATATAAAAAGGCTGGGTATATGGCTCAGAGGTTGAGTGCCCCTGGGTTCAATCCTCAGTACAAAAAAAAAATTAGCCATTGACCATTCAGTTTTTAAGTATTCATCAGAAATTAATATGTAAGCGGTACGCAAGCAGGCCTGATTGCATTTGTGACCTGCTTTCTTATATATTGGGGGGGGGGTGGAGATGGAAATGGAGAACACACAGTAGATGCATTTTACTGCCAGAGTGGAACTTTACAGTCGTGCCAGGGGACCTTTTGATAATGTTTGTAATGTGCTGCTATTGTGATTTAGGAAAGAAAAATGCTACTGCTGGGCTTTATTTTCAGCCATTTTTTTTAAACATCAATTAATGCAATCAAATGTAGTACAGGGAAATCTAACTTTTTATTTACATTTCTGGAGGGCAGGGAGGGTTTGTTTGTTTTTAACTCCAGTCATTTGAGCTGTACAGTATATGGTTTTCTTGGTATTTTCCAAATCAGCTCAGTAAGTTATATTTAACAGTCTGTGAAACTCTCCACATGAGGAAGAGAAAACAGCCTTGTAACTGGTACCATTTGTTGGGAAATAAATGATTCTGCCTTTCTTCACACAGTTTGAAAATAATGACACTTTTGGTTTTAAAAAACAGATTTTGTTAATAAGATTAATCATATCAATCTTCCTACACATTACAGCAAAATTGAACTGTGTGATTTCTTCATAAATTAGGTTGCTGAATGCCAAGTTTTAAACTAAATCTTGATGAATTAAAAAAACTAACAGCAATAACAAGTATGTCATATTTTGGTCTTAATCAAACTTTAAAAGGGCATTAAAATAGATTCTTAAGAAATCAGAAAGGCCAAAGCTGAAATACACTTTTCTAATCTTTCTCCCTATTGCTATTCACTACCTTAACTAAACACCATTATCTGTCCAAGCTGCTGGATGGCCTCCTATCTGCCTAACAGAGGAACCCAGTAAATTAAGTATTGTAGATGGCTTAATTAAAAACTTGGCTTCAAATTGAAATTTAAGTGTTTTTCTTCCCCTTAATCTGGAGCCCGAAAGCAGATTTGAGCCCAGCTTCTCCAGCAACAACCCATAAAACCTCTGAGCAAATCAGTTGGGCTCCTCCTAGGATTCGGGTTACTCATCCTGGACGGTGCATGGCACTGAGCAGAGTAACTGAGATTGATGTATATAAGCACCCCCCATACTCCCCCACATATTTTAAAAATCATAAAAGACGATATGAATATAAGTAGTCATCATATTTATAATCATCTTCAAGCATAGACAGGGGGAGGAAAATGTCCCACTGTAATAATATAGCAATGACAAACGCCCTCTGACTATGGGGTGGGAAGGTGAAGACCGTGAGTGTGACTTGTGTAGACGTTTCATTCAACGTCATGTGCTGAAAAGTTGCTTCGGCACAAACACAAAGTCTGATCTTTTGCAGTAGATGAGATCATATGTAGACCTAATCGGGTGAGTAGAGGCCATAGTGACTACTTTGATGTGGAATTTCCCTGCTGTTATCACTTAAGACAAAATTTCTAATACTCATTTTAAAGGAGAGATGCCCAGACTCAAGGTTCCATGTGCCCCTCAGTTACATTCTTCCTGTTTGTTCTGCTTTTTCCTTGTGGGAAGTATTCAATTGTATTTGTTGTATGAGGAAAAGAAAGAAGATCAAGAATGGACTACATGGGCCAAGATGCCCGTCTACCTCTTCATCAATCACATGCTCTCCTACTGGAATAACTTGCCGTTGTGTCTGATTCTCTGATATTTTATTTTTAGTTCTTTGAAGAAGTTGGAGCCAATATTTAACTAAGGATGGGGCTGGAGCTGTAACTCAGAGGTTACGGCACTTGCCTAGCATGCACGAGCATGAGAGTTCAAACCCCAGCACCACGTACAAATGAAGTCTCAGAGCAACGAAAGCCACATGAAAAACTAAATAAAAATTGCTTCTCTCTTTTTTTCTCTCTCTTTCTCTCACTGTCCCTCTGTATTAAAAAAAATTAACTAAGGAAACATCTCTTCTGATTCCTGAGAAAAATATTTGTTTCTAGGCATTTTTTTCTGTAAATATAAGTATTTATGCATACTTAGTTATAGTGATTGAAAATATTTACTCCAGTTTATTCTTTTGTATGTATTTATATAGTGCAAATCTGTGTTTACCCACTCAAATTTTCATTTCTGAACTATCTTCACTCTTCAAAGACAGGAGAACTTTTATTGCTGGTTATGTCACACAATTTTATAAAGTATTTGCTTTTCTGAAGATTGTCAAATATAAAAGTCCTTATGCGGGCTGTAGCCATGGCTCAGTGGTATCACATTTG
The DNA here is from genome assembly GCA_004027875.1 of Aplodontia rufa. Taxonomy (NCBI): domain Eukaryota; kingdom Metazoa; phylum Chordata; class Mammalia; order Rodentia; family Aplodontiidae; genus Aplodontia; species Aplodontia rufa. Next base: position 2,759 of record PVKS010001230.1, read on the forward strand.
CTTGGCATGCATAAGGACTGGATTCAAGCCCCAGCACCACATACACAATTAAGTATCAGAGCAATGAAAACCAGATGAAAAACTAAATAAAATTTATTCTTTCTCTCTCTCACACACTTTCTCTCTCTCTCTCTCTCTCTCTCTCTCTCTCTCTCTCTCTTTCTCTCCCTGTTAAAAAGAAAGTTCTTATGCTAATCTTTGTTATTGAGAAACCAAATATTGTGGGGCTAGGGAGGTGGCTCAGAGGTTGAAACACTTGCCTAGCATGCACAAGGACCCAGGTTCAATTCCCAGCACCACAGACACAACTAAGTGGAGGAAAAACAAAACCCAGATGAGAAAATACAATTCCCTCCCCCCCTTAAAAAATAAAAGAAAAGAAACCAAATACTGTTACTATTTTTTAAAAGCAAAGGAACGGTGAGGGGCAATACTCTAGATGTCTTTATCTCCTGGACTCCTGGATTTTTACCAAGAATGAAACTGATGAATGAATCAAATATGACATGCTTTCCAAAAGAACATGAACTTCTTGTGGGTATCAGACTTCTACTTCAGATTAAGACAGCATTGTAAGGCTGATTACATCACAAATGCCAGCCAATGCAGAGCCTTCAAATATCTAAAATGTTTAAGGCTATCAATAGATGTTTTAGTGACATTATCTCAATAGATTTCCATTTGTGTGAGATTCATGATCAGCCTTCATTATATTGACACAAAATACAATATTCAGATTTTTAAAACAGATTTCAAATGATCTGGTACAGGTTTTAGAAAAAAAATTGTCATAAAGATAGGGGATTAAAAATTTATTGTGCCCCAAGCATCTTTATAATTTGATATTATAGTCTTAGAAATATTTAATAGCTTTGCAGAAGGTAATATAAAGAACTACTATCTGAGAAAGAGCTGTCCATAATTATTATGTCTCATTCTTCATTTAACAGATATACATTTACAGGTTTTGTTAGCCCTGCTTCAATGTCTTTAATTTTGGTTTTTGACTTAACGGAACATCTGGAGACATTCACGTCTTCACTTTACTTCAAAACTAAGTAGGAAGTGAGACAGAAATCTTTGTAATATGAGTGATTTGTCCATCTGTCCTTCTTTCCTTCCTCACCTCTTTCCTCATTCTCTCCCTCCCTCTGCCTTTCCATTGAAGCAAATAATGTATTTCTCATTTAATGTTGCTCTTGACTGACAGGAAACAGCAGAAAGAAATAAAAATGAGTATGATTCATTGTTATGCCGGTAACATCTTGGCTTTAGCATCTAGCATCTAGGTGTGTGCTGTTATATACAGAATGATGCCCAAGAGAGGAAAGTAGGTTAGGAACATGTTGAGCTAACCTGTTTTCCATACATAAGTATGGGGTTACCTTCTTAGCAAGTCACACACTTTGGAAAATGCATGCAGTCTCCATATTTTCCCAAATACTCAATTTAGAACCTTATCTGAAAATGATTCAGGTACTTAAGAGGTGTAGTTAGCTATAAGCAGAATAGAATTAAGAAATCAGTGTTTGCTTCTGAATAATTTGAATTCCATAAAGGAGCACTCAAGCCCAGCCTCCACAGAGTTTCAGTTGACAGTTTAACCAAATCATTGGGTTATTGCCAGTGAGAGAAAACATCAGCATTCAGCCTCGTTTTCACCGATCGCATAATCAGGAATGTTTCTTCCAGACTGGCAGCTCAGACTCAAGTGCTATACTGAGAATGCATTCCTAGCCTGGCTGGAGAATCTGGAGAGAGGAGAAATTTTACTTTCCATTGCCAAATTTTCCACTTTATAACAGGGACTGCGTATTAGCTGAAGTTTATTGTTGTTGCTGTTTTGTTTTGTTCTTCCTGAGGGAAAGTTTTCACATGATGAGAGAGACTTTCATAGTTGGTAGTTGCTAAGGACAGACGAGGTAAGGTGGATTGGAATAAATTCAGGCTTTGGTTTGTCAGGAAGCAAAGAAGTGGCCAGGTAACATGGAAATATAAATAGTTCCTTACATTTTGATAAGAGAGGTAGAAAAACATAAGTTTTTGTTTAATTGACAACTTAAACTGCAGTAGTTAAGAAAGAAGAAAAATAAATTGTTTTAAGTGAGGATTTGATAGGCCAGTATAGTCTTGGATTCAGGAAACCTGGATCTGGTACTGGTCATAACCATAACACCTGGTTGTCTCTTGTCTCAACATTCTCATCTTTTGAACAAGTCCACAATGGTAAGATTGTCTGCACAGCCTCTTTTTACCTCCATAATTTACCCAAATAGGTAATGTTGACTCCTTTTTTTAATTTTCTGTGCTCTCATAGTTTATTGCTTCTCCAACATTTTACATGAAAATGCAAAATGTTCTGGAGTCTTTGAAAATACTTGAGCTAAGAAATACAGTTTTGTAAAGTATTTATTAGAATATTTCTTAGTAAATGAATAATACCAAATAGTGGTCAGCCAGCTCTCCTGTGCTTTCCCAATCACATTTCCCATATCACATTTCCAATTTCTCTGAACATTGGGAGCATGATTTGTTTTCAGAGGGATGCTAATCACCTTATAGTAGTTTTATGTCATCCTCTATTTCTCTTCAAGCATAAAAGCTTTATCCAAAATATAATCTGGAAGAAGATACTGCTCATGGTTTCACGTGCTGTATATTTATTTTTCTTTCAAGTGTGTTGTTGCACTATTTTCCTTTGCTAATGTATTTTGACACCTTATAGTTGTAACCTGCTGTTCTCTTTAATTGCTTATTGTTATTAATTATATAGTGGTAACGTAGTTGGCTGCTTGAGCCACTTGGCTGTAAAGAAATCCATTTATCATTATTGCTGTTGGAGCTACAGAAAATTGCCAGCATTCTATCCAGAGATGAATGTTTTTGAGCTCACATCCAGTAAAATTTTGAACATGGGTCAACTCTTTTAAGTGTTTTCTCTCTGCTGCTACCCTTTGCTTCTTCTAGTCTATGCTGTGAATAACTTCATTTGCTCTCATTTTTTTTGTTTCAGTTCTTGATTTGCTGCCCTTTCAGTGAAGTTTATATATTGTTTTTAGCACCCCACTCAGTGGTCTATCCGAATAATAATCTTTCTTTTCCTGCATATTCCCAACTATAAATTTTCCTCCTTAGAATTTCTTTGTAATAACATTCCTGCCTTTATAGCTTTGTTATGTGCACATTTCATTTTGAATCATTAATGCTGATTGGACATTACCTTAATCCCCACCTTACGTGAAAGTGATCCTAATGCCCTTTAAAAATTATTACAAAATCCTGCTACTCACACAATAAATAATCATATGTATTTAGACTTCCCAATTGGAAAATGGCCAGTATGTTGGATAAAAGAATGAAGGAATGATGTTACATGCCAACATGGGAATGTATGCTTACACTTGCCCATGAGTTCCTGATGGCTGTAGTTTCTTTAAATCTGGGCTTAATTTAGAATACATGACCCTACAGCTGCATGTGCCATAGAGCAGCCAGGCCAGAGTGCTCCTCCGCCTTCTGGCAGCATGACATTAAATTCACACTAGTTAAGCCAACTTAAATTGAGCCTCCTTGAACCTTCCTAAATAAAACTAGTGGCCTTAATTACAATCAGGCAATTTAAAGGTTATGGAGCTCTAACTAGTACTGCAGTATATCACTTTAATAATGCACAGGAAAATTTCTCTAAGGGGTGGCATCGTTTGATTAGAAGAATTCAGGTTTCACAGCACATTTTCAATAAACTGTTTTTAGAAATCTTATTGCATTTATGGTGCCATTACCTTTTTGTTGTTGTTCTTCTTCTTCAAGGCCAAGTTTCTGAGGTCACAATAATGGAACGATAAAAATGTGACTCATTTGCAAATAACCTGCAGCACTGTGATTTTTGCATTGCTTCTCATGGTTTTCTTAGTATTGCCACCAAGCTAAGTGGAGCAGCATACTGTCTCTTAGGAATCAGAGATTCTGGTCCCTCTTCCATCCACATGTGCCATTGCAGGAATGACTTGTGCTTGTTTGGAGAACTAGGATTTTGAACACCACAGATTAAGAGAAAATATGTCAGCTTCACAATAAGTAAGCAATCAGATAGTTTCTTAGGAAGATAATTAGCTTTGAAAATGCCCAGCTAGCTTCTTGACTTACACCCATGGTTGTCTGGGTCTATAACGTTTGCAGAAGCTGTTCAATCTCACTCCCTTTCTTTTGTTTATTTGATTTTTTTTTATTTTCTTGTTTTGTTTTTAATCATCAGCAGTAGCAGACTGTGCTTTCTAGCAAGGATAAACAGTTTTTCAGTGTTTGGAGACTTTCTCCTTCAGATTACTAGTGGCTTTATGCCAAGCACAAGAAGATTTAAAAAAGAAGAAGAAGAACAAAAAAGAGAAGGCCCTGACCCTTGCTGTAAACTCGGCACAGCAGCGTGGAAACGCGCCTGATGAGTACCGTGTCCAGTATGCAGCGCATGTTGCTGGCCCACCACTGTGTGCAGTTAATGCTGACTGTTGCTCTGTCTCAGTTCTGAAGATGTTTTCCCAATGGATTTAACTTTAAGACAAGTTACATTTGGTTTATGCCGCGTGAACCTTTTCTAGTTTACCAATGTGTGTGTGTTTGTACAGTTCTTAAAGTTAAATATACCTATACTTCCACCAGTGCCCCAAGTCCCAGATGTGAGGGAATTAATAGTAGGTGTTTGATATAAAATAAGAAAATTGAAGCAAAGCATATAATAAATACATACATTTAGCTAATCAGTTAAAAGTGGAACTTTGTAATGTAAGAATGCGCAGTATTAAGAAAAAGTTTTTTTAGGTCATAGATATGTAATGTAGAGATATCACTACAGCTTGGGACAAATAAAAGGAAATTATGTTTTTTTTTTCCTTGTAGTACCTGGAATTGAACTCAGGAATGCTCTATTACTGAGCGACATCCACAGTATTATTATTATTATTATTATTATTATTATTATTATTATTTTAAATTTTAAGACAGGGTCTTACCAAGTTGCCAAGGCTGGCATCAAACTTTTATCCTCCTCCACAGCCTCCCGGGTGGCTGGGATAACAGATGTGCACCACTGCACCTGGTTTTTGCTATCTTTTGTATGGTACATTTTTTTGCATTTCATATGGATAAAAACATTTTTCCTCTTGAAATAAGGGATATGTTTGGACTCATCACTTGCTTGCAATGGATAAGTCAGCCAGTTAGACAGCTACTTTGTTAAAGCTTTATTTGCCAAAGTATTTTAATATTTGAGAATATTTGAGAAAATAATGGAGCCACGCAGTGTAAGGTATATTTGGCTAGTCTATTATGTGTTGTGTATAGGATTTAATGTACAAGGAAATGAAGCAAAGTTTTAAAACTCTCTGACAAATAATAAATATAATTTTGGTGCTGGGCTGGGCATTTTCTTCTAATGAAATTTCACATAGGACTAGTTACCTAAATATCTCCCGTACATTCAATAGATATTTTTTGAAACTCAGATATGAGCCATGTACTAGGTTCTTGGCATGTATCAATGAACAAAATTAGTACTCTTGCCCTCCTGAAACTTGCACCTTAAAAAGCTGTGACAACAAACCCCTAACTTAGTTCTTGGCACTGCCTTGATATGAAGATGTCCTGGGCTGCCACCTACCACTCTTCAATAGATACGCAGAAGCTGAAACTCATTCCTGAATTGGAAAGGTGCTATTTCTAATCTTATTGCACACCCAATCCATTATGCAAAATGCAAGTCATTATTTTATCCTTGCCTTTGTTTGCTCAAGAGCTTCCTGTTAAAGCCAGAGGACAGGTTAGCACTAAAAGCAAGGTGGTGAAAAACTTTTTTTTCAGGAAAAAGGTTTCCTGGCTTGTATTTACATGAGGATAAGCAATGAGGAAAACTTCATGGAAACTGGGTCCCTTTCAGGGGAGCACAGTGATATAAACTGAAATCAAAGCTTTATACAAGAAACTATTTTTTTTTAAAGAGAGACGAACAGTGAGAGGGAGAGCTACAGAGACAATTTTTATTGAGTTTTTCACATGGCTTTCGTTGCTCCAACACTTAGTTGTGTACGTGGGTGCTGGGGTTTGAACCCATGTACTTGCGCATGCCAGGCAAGCACTGTAACCACCAAGCCACTGCTCCAGCCCCAAGAAACTATATTTTTAAGAGAAAAAAGTTTTTATACAGACCTGGAGGATGTATTTCAGACTTGGTCTCAATTCTCCCTCACATTACTAAGAAACGTGCATCAGTTTCTTTTCTTGGTTAAGAATGTTTTTTCTTGGATGGGTGAGAAGACAATGTAGTTTTTCAGCATTCTTCCAATAACTTTTGCTGTTGCTGTGGTTGTTTGTGTTACATGGAGCTGGGGTGGAACTCAGGGCCTTTCCCATGCTGGGCAAGTGCTCTATACCTGACATCCACAGCCCTTTAAAATTTTTATTTTGAGAAAAGTTCTCACTCAGTAGCTCAGGCTGACCTTAACATGCCGTCCTCGTGTGTTGTTGTTGTTTAATTAAAGCATTTGAAAGCATTTGAAACCTGTTTGCTAGCACTATGCTTTCACTGAGACTTCAACTGTGTGTCCCATGTGTCGATTTAAAAAGAGGAAGGGAAAGAATAGAGCCTCCCGGGTGTTGGTAAGATTTGAAAGACATCTTAGTCTGTGGGCTTATCCCTATGCCCCATTTGTGCCAAAATATCATTACCGAGTCCCCACCATGGAGGACAGATACCTTTTTTGGTGGATTGTTTGTTCTATTATTATTTAAACAGCATTCCAATGTTTTCTCCTCCATGAGAATATTCTAATAGGTGCTTCACATAACCAGTAATAATAGCCAAAGCATTGGATGATTTTGCATCTCAGCGTATGTGAAATCCCACTGCCTGTCTCTTCCACCCCTATACACCTGGACCTCCTGCTAGTTTCCAAGCTGCTGATGTTTATGGGGCTCTAGGCAGCCCCTGGGCTCTTTAAAATCTGCTGGGTACCACGCAGCCTACCCCAGTTGAATCATTTCCTGCTCCAGCCTTGCTGATAATGAGAAGTTCAGGGCAGGAAAAAACAGTGTCAATATCAGTGGCTGTGCTTATAAAGTCCAAAAACATTTCAGACATTAGACAATTGGCAAAATAAATAAATAAATAATCAGTCCTTGAATTAAACAATCTTGCACCTTGAATTAAATAATCTTGCACCTTGAAGGTCTCTGTGGCAGTTATGGCTGAGGCACATTGCATTATCATTTGGCCTTTTTTTGAGATGCCTGAGGGTTAGGCAATTTGCACACAGAGTCAATGGCTAGGGCCCTGGTACCCATTTATCCACATCCCACATTCCTCTTAGTCTGAGTCTTGTGTTTGATCTCATGTTCCCCTCTCAGATGGCATAAAAATCCTGACAGTGGCAGACATTCCCATGTTGCCAGTGAGAATACTGCAAGAAGTGCTGGTGCCCGTCTTCAGGCAGCATTTATTTTCATGTGAAATTGTTCCAAAGAATAAGGGCAAAACTTTTTAACTGGTGTGAAGATTAAAAAAAAAAAAAAAGAGGTTTGTACATTGTTCAATACTCTCCAGTGCTGCCTTACTTTGGGGGCTTAATGACTGATCTGCTGGCATACTTTAAAGCCTAAGTCATATTCTCCACTGCCAAATTAGCACCTCAGTGTGTTTATGTTACAGTTGTGAAATATGTGCAGTATGTAATACAACAAATTACAGTGGCCGGAGTGCCGCAGACCTGGAAAGAATGGGACGGCTGTGTGCATGGCAAATTACTGCACAGACTGCCTATTTTTCTACCCCTGGTTTCTAGAGTGAGCCAACGTAGCCGAGGGGTGAGTTTTGTCATGTGTGGCTTTGCTTTGTTACTCCTCAGACCCCTGGCTTATAAATGTGTGCTTGGAAATTAACTCAGGGCAGAGGAGAAGCAAAGTAAAGCATGGGGTGTTGGGAATTGGTTTAGGGCATAGTTTTCTTGGATTAAAAAAAAAAATGTAAGGATATAGTGGTACACACATCCGAACTGGAAAAATTATAACTGCAGGGCATTTGATTCCTCTGCTTGGATTCTGAGGGCAGAGTTGACTCCCACTCAAATCAGAGCTTTTAAGTATGGCCCCTGCCACATGATGATGTACCAGAAGAGGTTTATATCTGTGGACTTTAGCCTATAGATTTATGCAGTGGAAGAGGCTGGAGGACCCTTCTGGCCAGTCTCGAGGGTAAATGAGAGAAGGAGCTCTACTTATAAACCATTACAAATTGGTCCTCAGTAATGGCTGTAACGTTGATCAAACGATATAAGGGGTCCTCCAGTGATTCCGGAGATAACAGCTGCATGTAAGTCAGCCTCTGAACATTTGCTTATAGCTGCTCTAGATTTTTGTTTCTATTGAAGGAAAAGGACTATAAACATGGGACACAGTCTGGAGGCTGCTGGAAGGGTTTCTCTTGTTTAAAGCTTATATTGGTATGTCAGTGTTAAACTCACAGTGGCTACATTACAACTCATGCCTTGAACTGCAGCCCATGTAAATATTGAGCATGCAAATGGTAACTGTTATTCCTTTTATTATCGAATGGGTTGATTCATAATTGCCTGGTTCCGGGTTTTATACATCGAAGAGAGAGAAATTACTACTCATCTTTGAATGGGCTTTGGAAAAGCAGATTGTTTCTTAGAGCGCAAAGTTTTGTCAATGATTATCACATTTCCCACTAAGGCAGTGAGGTTGTACTCCAATTAGGTATGCGCACTCTCTCCTTTGAAACATTTAATATTGGAGTAAATATTTACATGAGCATCAGTCTCTTTTATGAAGACTTGATTTTTGTTTGCATTTATGTTCACACTTAAATGAAGATTAACAAATGGAAATAATTATTTTAGCTGAAATTTCTATACATGTAAAACTATTTCTCAATTACATTCAAGCTGTCTTTGGTTGTGCCTGGCTTCGGATGATCAGGACGGGAAGCTGCTGGCCTCCAGCATGTTCTCTATGGTGGGGTTCCACCCTAACATTGGTTGGACCCATGTTGCGGGGCACAGGCAGATTCACCAGTATATGAGAGGAGGGACATTCTGTATGTGCTGCAACAATACAAACTTACAAAGAAAGCTCCACAGTCTTCTCGTTCAGCTGACTCATTTACACTCTGATATTTCTCCCTTTCCTTGTATTAATTTCTGTTTTTCACATGTCTTTGGTTAGGATACTAATAAGTTTAATGTGCAAAACTGGAGTTTTTCCACACTCGGTAATGTTGCTCCTTTCCTGTATAACCTTGGCTATTGCAATTTCAGTATTTTCATCAATCCTTATTAGTAGACTATAGGAAGGATAGGTTGTATTTTTCTGTCTTTCTTAATTTCGAAATAACCTACAGCGATAAATAGTGCTTACCATAAAAAAAAGAAATCTGGGGGGTGCTGGAGCGGTGGCTTGGTGATTACGGCGCTTGCCTGGCATGCGCAAGTACACAGGTTCAAACCCCAGCACCCATGTACACAACTAAGTATCAGAGCAATGAAAGCCATGTGAAAAACTCAATAAAAATTGATTCTCTCTGTCTCTCTCTCTCTCTCTCACTGTCCTCCTCTCTCTTTAAAAAAAAGAAAAAAAGAAAGAAAGAAATCTGGAGAATGGAGATAAGCAAAAAGAGGAAGAAAAATCTAGAAGTTTCACCCAAAGATCTCATCTATAACTTTTCATTAAAAAATAGGACTGTACTAGCCTATTATGTCCTTAATGGAATATTGTAATGGTTATTAAATCAATTGACTCTGAATTCCTTTTTAATAAATGAGTCAGACTGTATTATCCAATTACCGTCCGCTGCTACCTTTCCAGAGAGCAGAAATGGTTACTTTGACTGAATTTTTTAAGCATTCTGGCACCTTTAGGAAGAAGCAGGGGGAAGGCAAGGTGCAAAAGGTAGCTTCCAGGACAGCAGAGTCCAATCCTTAGGTTCACCTGGAGTTGGAGGTGTTGATGGGGTCATGAGCCTTTGAAAGGAACATGAATCTTGAAAGGAAATGGGGTTTCACCCAGATTTCCCCATACTAAGCATTTTTAGAAATTCTTTGAAAATAAAGATACACCTGTTAGCCACCCAGGGTAAATATAGAATACATGAGAGAAGAGTTAAACAGACTCTGAGTAAGGATACACTTTTGAAATTCTTTTTGTAAGTTATATTAGTTTTACCTATGCCCTTCCCCCTTCAATTAAAAGAAATACAAAGGGAATTATTTAACCAGTTGGAAAATGTTTTGGGCCCTCCGTCTCTCATATTTATGATGCGTTTGACCCTGCAGTAATAGTAAGCAAGTGTGAGCAAGGGGACAAAGTGTAGGGAAGGATACTAAGGTGTGAGAGGCAGGTGAGTCTGCTCTCTATGCATAAGAACAGTGTGTCTCTTAACCATTTGCTGAGTAAGACCTGAGACATGTCTTCTCCCAAACTCAAAGAATTAGGAGATCAGTTTATTGGATGAGACCTCACTGCACAACTTATAAATAAAAGGCTTGTCAGACCTTCGCTATTTTTCCAATATTAAAATGTATTTAAAAAGGGGGTGGGGACAGTGAGAGAGAGAAAGAATCAATTTTTTATTTAGTTTTTCATGTGGCTTTTGTTGCTCCAACACTTCGTTTTGTATGTGATGCTGGGATTTGAACCTATATCATTGTGCATGCCAGGCAAGCGCTGTACCCGCTGAGCCATAGCTCCAGCCCCTATTACAATGTATTTTTAAGCTGTAAACATAGTTTGGAAAATACTAGATGTGATTATTATCATTGGCTTTACTTCCTACCTCCACACATAAGGGGTGGAGTACATGAAGCAGCGTCTGCAGTAATGATATGTAAAGACATTGATGACTGTCACCTTTTTGCCTATCATTTGACTGAATTTGTATTTATTTAATGTTGAGGGATGCAGCTTCTTTTCTTTCAGTAGGAAATACATAAAAATTGATGAGGACATTTTCCTTGCACTTGTACATATATAGTTTATTTAGTTTTCCTTCTTTTATTTTTCCAAACAAAATACTCATTGTCAAAAAGGAGATTATCGCATTAAAGAGCATTGTAACTTGCAAAAATCCTTTTATGTAAAGGAAATAGACGGTCCTTATACCCAAGGAAAAGACCCAGCAGTTATTTCACACCTATTAGAGTTTAAGAACTCCAACAAGTATACACCAGCTCAGGCCCATAGGCCACATCTTGCTTCTCATGTAAAGCATTTAACTTTTCATTAACTATTATTATGTTAAGTGTACATTTTATGGGGTACTAAGAATAAAACATATAATTTAAAAATTATATTAAAATTCTTATTTACTTTCTTATTACTCAAAATAAAGGTATGATGCATTGAGGAAATAGAAAACTTTTAAATTTGAAAGTATTTCCAATAATTAGCTTGCTGATTCAGTCCCTACAATAAATAGTGTATCTTGTATTAATAAAATTTGGAAATTTTATGGTGACTTTAGGATTTAAAAAAACAGAAAGGAACAGATTAAAAAAAAAAAAAGCTTGATCTTATATAATCCCTAAAGCTTTTTGTATAACCTCTTGTCATGTCAGTAGGCACAATTAAACTTCCTCTTACATAATTATAATCAAGGAATTTACTCTGCCACCCAAATACAGAGTAGGTTTTTATCTCTTGTGAAATGTAGACAGTACTGGGTGGCTTAATTAGTGCTTTGCTTCTCTTTTTACAAATTCAAATCCTTTGGTTCTAAAGACTCATACTTGTGTGAGAAGAAAGATTAGGAATACAAATAGAGTGATTTTACTTCCAGTTAGCTAATAATAACTCACTTTGTAATTGGGCTTTTGTGTCTTAAGTATGTCAACTGCTGAAGCACTCACACAGGCATGTTGTCTTTGAAGGGAAGGGAATAGCTTTGGAGTTCAGACTTGTTACCCTCACAGCTTGGGTATGTCTTGCATTCCCTGGATGTAGGATATCTGGCACCGATGCCCCTTGGGGGTATTTTAAATTATTGCAAATAAGAGAAGGTAAAAGTATAACTTGATAGCAAGCCAGACGAAATCGTAGTCTCTTCCTCTTCCTCTTCTTCCTTTTCCTCTTACTGATAAATAGTCTTGGGAGTAGCAGGGATATGCCCTGGCCTATTATAATCATGGCCCCTGGGGCCAGACTGCCTGGATTTAAGTTCTGGCTGCTCCAGTTATTAGCCTTTCTGACTCAGAGAAAAGTTATTTAAACACTTTGGGCCTTGGGCCTTGTTTTTCTCATCTGTAAAGTAGGACTAATGATAGGATTCCTCATAGGGTGATTTTGAAATTCAACAAATCCATTATCTGTAAGCACACAGAAAAACAGTGCCTGAAACACGGTTCTCCAGGTTCTTAGTTCTAGTACTTTGGTCTCCATTTCTTACCATTACAGATTGGTAGGAGTTAGGATAATCTTTAGATTTTAAATTCATGAACATTTTAATGAGGATAAAATGCCACATAAAAGTAATGGTTACTATCTATAATACAAACTATTTCTGCATCAATGGCTAGGCCATCAGAATATTTTCTACAATCTTGTTGCTATCAAAGAAAAATCCAGGCCTAGTACATAGTGAGCCTGGAGCTCATAAAAGTGCTTTGGAGAAAGATAGGCAGAGTGGATCTGGAAGCAAAACTAAAACAGTCTTACAACAATAAGGTAGCAACAAACTGGGAAGACGAGGAATAGAAAGTGAAGAAAACAGTATTGACAAGGTACTGTATGTGTTAGTAATATTTCAGAACTTCCAGAAAGTCTTGGAAAGAAAAAGTCTACATCAGTGAAAATACCACTGAAAACTTTGTGTTTAGGAATAGAAGCTTACAGAACCTTTTAGGTAAATCTGAGCAGAGGCACTGAGGAACAAGTTATCTACTTCCCTATGGCTCCTTTATTTTAGGATTTTGGAAATACAGAGCCCATAAAATCATGATAATTAAACTAGATGCCTTGTTATTGATATACTAATTATACTTTAAAAGCTTAATAAAAACTCATTGGTCCTAAGATACAATCTGATTTTGGACTATTTTTGCATTTTAAATTCCAGAAATGTTTTAAATTGACACAAACTCATAACCAGGAACCATATGTACTACTGCTTATTTATATTAGGTGATGGAAATTGTTGAATATATGCAATCATAGTTACTTCACTAGTCTATTAAACTTTTCATTTAATGCACTTTCCTTAACAGATGAAGGGCTGAACCATGAATGCAAACTCTGCAGCCAGACCTTCGACTCCCCTGCCAAACTCCAGTGCCACCTGATAGAGCACAGCTTCGAAGGGATGGGAGGCACCTTCAAGTGTCCTGTCTGCTTCACAGGTAGGAATCCTGTTAAGAAAACTGGAAGGTGTTATGATCATCTCATGTTTTTCCTACCCAGTCCTGCTTCCCACTGCTATGCCCTTTTACAGAGAGGACTTCGGTTCAGTTTGGGGGAGAAGATATTTGATCTCTGCCGATTAGCATTATTGATTGCAACCTACTTAAAGGCTCAGATGGGCAGGAAGGTTAACTGTCAGGATGAACAAATTGCATTTCAAGTTCGCTCACAAGTTTGCACTTTTCCATTTGGAAAGTGACATCCATGTTGTGTTCACTTTTTTTTTCCTCTGGATGTTAAAAGGTTACCAGGCCCTGGCCGCCTGCACGAACCTGCTTTTTAATCATAAAATGTTCAGCTACAAGTGCTTCTGAGTTGTCAGCACATGTCTGTGTCATAAACCCAGAAAATTTTCTAACTTTCCCCACAAGAAATAAGAAAGATATCATTAAAACACCCCCCAAACTCTTTGAACTGTAAAACAGATTACATGAGGCACTTATTTCCCATAAAATTAGATTTTTAAACTGGATATAAATTTACACTTTGAAGACAATTTATTAAATGTTATCACACTACAGTTTTCGGGGGGTAAGAAGATGCAAATCAGAAATTATTTGAAACCCCTGGGAGTTAAAATACGATATCATGTATTTTTGGTACTACCCCAACAATGGCAGATATTTTGGAAAGACCCTTGATAATTTTTTTGTATGTGTATTGGACTAGCGGTCAAGCCCCTCCAGGCTATACTTCATTTTTATTTGTCAGGGGTAAAGCGCACGGGTGTGTGTGTGTGTGTGTGTGTGTGTGTGTGTGTGTGTGTGGAGGGGGAGAGAGAGAACATCTCAAAGTTGACTTCTTTGTTTGCAGAGCAAAATTCCAAGCATTGATTATTTACCTGCGCAATATTCAGCCTATAGATTTCCATTCTCCAACAATACAGAAAGAGACATGTTCATCACTCAGCTCACACAAGTAGTACCTGAGCGTGTTGATGGTCTGTCCTACTCAGTTGCTTATTTGCTTCTTCATTCAACAGTGACTCTCTATCCTACTTGTGGAATTCTTTTTTTCTTTTTCTAAATTTTTATTTTTCAGAGTATTGCTGTGTGTTCACCCTCAGTTATATGTATCTTAAGATGCAAGAAACAAGAGTCTGGGTTCCTTACAGAAGCTCATAATCAGTCCTCATAAAAGGGGCACTGGGTCATAGGTCTCTTCACAATTAAGACCCCTAATAAAATAGTTCTTTCATGTTATAGCCAGAAGCCTCATAAAACATATTAACTTATAAGGAGATTAGTTGCCAACCTATATAGAAACTCCATTTCTTTTTGTGGAGGTAGGTAAAGAGACAAAGATGCATTGATCTTGAACAGTCTACATTTTCTGTACAGACAGACATGAATTGTTTTAGTGTTTCTCGAAGTAATTTGGAAATAACAATTTAAAAAACTTCCAATATAAAACATGTTAGGTGAGAAAGGAAATTTGAGCAGTTTTTAAGGTAATGAGAAATGTGATTAAAATGTATGACTCATAGAACAATATTCTAATATTTTAGGTTGGCTGGCAATTAGAATAATTTTAATGATTAGAGTCAAAGTCAAATGCCAACATCTTTAATAAATCCTTTCCCTGCCTATACAGATTAATATTGTAGATGCAAACTTTTTTAGGTCACAGTGCACCAGGCATCCATCAGAAGTCAGTTCTGCCAACCCAAACACCGCCTCTGGCATATACAATTTAATTATTAATAGTATGTCTCCTAGGTAAACTGTTACACAGTCTTAGGGCCTTGTTTTGTAGTCATTAAAATTGAACATGTTTATATTATTGAAACCCTTGCATTCAGTGTGTAGGCTGAGTTGATCTTAAAGTATCCAAAGAGAATTTACCTGCCGTTCTGTTGCACATTTATAGACAGTGCCCCAGAGTAGCTGTGGGATATAATTTTTAGCATTAACACATTTAAATAGAGAACTGTTTGCTAGCTATAACTTTAGGCAAATACAATAAACAGGGTTTTGGCATCTATGATTTCTTAACCTGTGGGTTGCTGAGAAATAGGAGTCATTTCTTTTGAGACAGAGCTGTGCATTTGACAATTTTCAGCTTTATTTTAAAAGATTTATAGGGAGCAGGGCTTCCATAAACCGTTACTTTGGAGCTATTTGGGTTGAATTAGGTGCTCGGTAGAGTACCTCTTAACAAAAGCCAGAGACCCAACCATGAGCAAATGTGACTCCATTCTCCCCAGGTGTCAGGTAGTGAGTCACACCTAGGTGATGTGCCATTCAGCCTGCTCTGCCAGTTCACAGGGAGTCATCAGCCGAGGGCATTTCAGCAACAAAATAACCTAAGTCCACCATCCTTTTATCATTTCAGTGTTTGTTCAAGCAAACAAGTTGCAGCAACATATTTTCTCTGCCCATGGACAAGAAGACAAGATCTATGACTGTACACAATGTCCGCAGAAGTTTTTCTTCCAAACAGAGCTGCAGGTAATGTCCTCATGAGGAAGACGGGGATTGAACCTAGTTGCCATGCTTATGAGAAACAAGGGCATTTTAAATGTGGATTTGCAGAATCACTCACCCTGGGCCACCATGATGCTTTGTGTGTTTGGAGGCAAAGGGAAAATTAGGGACCAGATTAATAGACAACAAAGTAATTTTGCCTCTGGCTGCTGTCAATCATAAAAAGAAACTCGAACAGACCTATAATTGGACCTTCTGACCCAGTGTGAGAGATG
Source organism: Aplodontia rufa (assembly GCA_004027875.1). NCBI lineage: Eukaryota > Metazoa > Chordata > Mammalia > Rodentia > Aplodontiidae > Aplodontia > Aplodontia rufa. The sequence continues at coordinate 18,915 of PVKS010001230.1, forward strand.
TAGGGGTCAGGTTTATTGGACTGTGGGATCCTTCACCTCGCTTGTCATGGCTCATTCTCCCAAATCCTGTTTTATTCATGCTTTGTTCCCACTGGGTTCCAGGCTGGATGGATGTCCACGTTATTGTTGTCCTGAGGGGCCTAACATTGGGAGGGAGAAGAGAAGTGAAGGAAGAAACTGTACTCTTATCCAGTATATATTTCTTCCATTTAGTGAAATAGAATAATTATTAACAAAACAATATCTTAGCATTGAAAACTTTGGCACCCAAAGCTGTTGGCTTTAGCCTTGAGTATTCCACTCACCCAAAGTGTGTCTGACCTTGGTCTATAACTGCTCCAAAACTCAGATATAAATTAAAAAGTTAACTTCACACAGAGCTGTTAAAAGGTGAAAATGAAATAATGGATGTGAATATAACATGATATAAATGTTAGGTTTAATTTGATTAGTCTTAGCAATAGACTGGTAATTAAAAATCTTAGGTTTTTCTGAAACCTAAGATTCTACTCCAGAAATGTCACATCATGAAAAAAATAATTCTTTTTGTTTTCTCTGTTACTTCATCCGGAAGATGGGTAGGATACTCATTTTTCTGACGAAGTGATATGAAAGTAACATGCTTTTTCTTAAATCTTGTTCATTCCTGGGGAGGAAAATGAAGTTCAACCTAAAATTAATTTTGATGATATGAGTTTTATTATCAACAATAAAATTATTTAGTCTAAAATGGGAGTTGCAATTAATTTTCATCATTGAATCCCTGGAGTGATTAAAACAGAAACTGATCTAGTTATCAGGTAGAGGCAAAACTGAAGAACCCGGAACCCACCTGCTTCTGGGTCTGCCCCCCACACGAAGCCCCAGGGCACCTTTGTTGCTCCTGGGGCTCTGCTGAAGCCAGGTTTGTGTGAATTATGAATCAAAATATGGGATTTACAGTTTATCTCCTCAGTTATCATTCTGTAAGTAACAAATGTCAAGTTACAGAGATGAAGTAAAGACCATACTAAAAAGTGGGTAAGCCCATTTAATTGCCACCATGTCAGTGGATGACAATTAAAGTTACTATCTCACCTTTTTTCACTTCTAAAAATTCTCTCATCTGTTTGCCAGTTGAATATAGAAAATAGGCCAGTTAGATTATTGTTTAAACCACATCTTACTAAAATAATCTAATTTTTTGTTTAAAAAATGTTATTGCAGTAGGTGTCAAGGAATAAGTCATTTTGAATTTGGTTTTATGAATCTAAAAGATATGGTCAGTACACCTAGTGATTGTTTATTAGTATGTAAACTATGAGACAGAATGAAATAATAGTTTAAAATCAAAGTTAGATTCTGCAGGGACTTACATCTATCTAATATTCCTCAAAAAATGTTTACAACAAACTTATACTTCTCTACTGTATTAGTAGATTCTAATCTGGATGTGTCTTTAGTGTCTTTCACTAAATGACCCAACAAAGTGGCCGTAGTGGCCTCTGACCCGCTGTAAATCAGACAAAATTAACCAGTGAAACACAGGTTTCACTTATGATTTATTTTAGGGTTTCATGGAACATACAGTATTTACTCTTTTCTACAATAAAGATAGACCCATGATTCTCAAACTCTTTAGTCCCAGGAGCCCTTCACAGTCTCAGAAATTATTGAGTGTCATAAAGCACTTGGGCTTATGCAGGTTACCATCTATTGATATTTCCCATAGTAGAAATATAAATTGGGAAATAGGTTAAACACAGGATACAGCACACATTCTATTAGCTATCAGATGATGTCATCACACATTACATAGCCTCTAGAAAATTGTACAGTGCACTCTTTAGGCAATGAGGGATAAAGGGCAAATAATGTCTAATATTACTGTGAAAATAGTTTTGACCTTACAGACTCCCTAAAAGTGTCTAGGAAATCACAGAGATGCCAGGTCACACTTTGAGAACCACTAATATGAAAGATTTAGTACAGACCACACTACTCTTTCTGAGTCTTTTTGGCCTTGTGAAATCAAGCATCTCTCAAAGAATGTCTGACTTCTTCATTCAAATTGTAATCTAGGCCAAAATAAGGCTTGTTTTGTAATTCAAAGCTATGAGCATTATTTTCCAGGCCCACAACTCAGAATCATATATATTTGGTCTTGCTGTAAACACTGTGGCTTAATATGTGCCCCATTCCTTAGATAAGAACAGTGCTTATGGTTAGTATGTGATAATTATTATGAATCTGAGATGAAATATTGACTATAAAGTCAATACTTCACAAAGCTATAATCCACAGTCATGGGAATATCTGTGCAGGCCTATTTTCTAAAATGCCCAGTAATAGCAGTAGCTTTAGTTTCAACACATTGAGAAAAATGGATCAGAAGTTTACTTTTTCTGGTTTTGAGAGTGTTCGTTTTTATGTTTAAACCTTAGGGGTTCATGGTCCTGTGCATTTGCTTTCATTATCCAAATTACCTTAGAGAATGGGATTAATGTAATTTCAAAATATTGATTTTTTTTATATCCTGAATATAAAATGGGAATGGTTAAGTATACAAAAATCATAATATGGTTCTGTTAATTGCTGGGATGTGGGTGGGAATCAACTGAAATTAAGGCAGTGATTATAAATAATAACAGTAGAAAATGAAGTCATTTTATCAGCCCGTTGTAGTTCATGCCATGGTATGTAAAACAAATGTGAATTTTTAACCACTTGATCTCATTCTACTTGTTTATGTCACTGAAGTTCAGAAAGAAGGACTTTTCACAGGAATCGATAATAACCAGATGTTCAAGAACTGAAATCTTATTAGAGAACTTAAAGCAAATCTTTCATTTACTGCTTAGAGTGAGAATAATACGTAAATTTAGATTACGTATTCCAGAACTGCTCAATAATGTGACTGTGGAGTATCATTTTATGGCACATAAACAATTTCATGATCATGATAAATAATTTACATTTCTTTCATTGTTTATACCCAGTTAAAACCACAGGATCATTTTTTGTGGATAGGCATGCTTTGTTCAATATAAAATTTACATACATATAGGTACATGTCTATGTATATGTCTATATACATATATATATAGAGAGAGAGAAGGCAGTGTTAATGAAAATCACTTGTGTGTTCAGGGCCATGTTTATATATACATCTAGGTATGCATATATAGATATTATGGTGCTGAATAGCTTTCATTTTCATTGCCTGTGAAAACCTGTTAGAGGCTAGATAGTTCCTTATCCTACACTGTGCATCTTCAGGAAATCAAGCACTCAGGCACCAAACTTTGAAATTCATCCAATTATCACTCTTTTTAGAGTTAAGTAAGACGACACCTCTGTTTCTATGGAACACTCCATCTAGGACGCAAGGACATACCTTTTGCCAGTGTGGAAACTACAGTCTACAGGCAACTACTAAACCTTGCTGATCAGATGTTCTAAATTCCAGTCCAGAGATACAAGTGTAGCCATATAATGTATATAATTCTCAGGTATAATCTTTTTCAGTAGAGTTAGCCCTGGTCCATTTTTACAAGAAAATCTAATACTTCAAAAGCCACCTAGCATGCTGGCAGGAGGGGAGATGTGCTTTGGAATAAGAGTTCATTATATGAACTAAATGAACATTTTATTATTTTAAAAATTAATGAACGTGTTCAGTGTTTCACATTTTCCAGTTCCTAATAGAACTCAGGGGTTTTTTTCCCTGCAGAACTTAGGGAAGCTGCTTTGTGAAAAGATGGTATGGTCCAAGAATAACATTCTACAACACATATTTGTATCCAAAATGGTTTAGACAGGTGTGTATGTAAAAATATCTTGAATGGATCACTTTCTTCCAGCACATGAATTGCTGTTTAATTGTTGCCTTTAAAAAATTTGCAATTGGATGGCAGTGATAAAATCCATTCTTTCTCAATGTGTCTACTTAGAAGGTCCCACCCAGTTGTCATGTTAGACATTTAGTGGAGACTGTGCTAATACATACAGAGGGGATACAGCATATATGCCCAGCTCAACCTCAGGTTCTGAGATTCTGCTATTTCACTTCCTTTTGAACTAAAGATTATTGTGATATTTTGCCCTTCCTTTCATTAAATCATGCATGCATTTTCTTTTCCACATTCAAAATACAGTTGTTATTTGACATTCTGAGGGATATATACCAAGACTTTCAGATATCACTGAAGTTGAAATATGTCATTGTCTCGATAACTGTTGGATTTTCTCCTCAAATCATCTTTTCCACCACATCACTTGATTTTGATTTATATTTTCACACCACTGTTTAACTGGTGTTGAGTTTTATGGTCATATCTCTGAAAGAAAAAATGGATTATTGCACATGGAATGGCCCGTACAAGACAACAATCCCGCATTCAAACCTGGCTGCTGAGTGACGCAGCACTCGATAACTTAGCTACTTGTTCTAAACTAGTTAGTCTTTCTATAAAGCCACTTCCAACGAGTGTCTCAAATTATTGAATTCTACACATTGAAGCATTTAGGAGTCCTAGACAAAATTACAAGTGCTGCGTAGGCATGAATATGTAACAACAATTCCCTCCAATATATAAGACTATGTTGAACAAATAAAAAAAATCAGTCGAGTTATTTAATATGAAGATGGTAAAAATAATAAGCAATAAAAATAAAGAAATGTTTTAATTAGAAACAATTACAAGTGCTGTATATACTGCAGTAATTAATCCCAGTCCCCAGATAAGAAAATATATTTATTAAAAATACTTATACAATATGATTCTAACTTTACTGTGATGCCAGTCACTTTCTAAAATAGCAAAATGGTCAGGAATATATCATGTTTATAGTTCACTAGCAAAGATATGCGTATAAATAACTCTTGCATGAGGTAATATGTAATCAGTTGTATTCCAAGAGAGGAGATACTCGTTCTGCAGCTAAGGTAATCATGTGGGAGCTGTTCAAGCTGGTTTTGAAGGCACTCGTTGAACATGGCTCTACTGGCCTTCATCTTATATTCTTGGTGCTGACCTAAGAAAATAAAGTCAAGGTTCCTCATTATTAGAAATAAAATCTCTACCCCAGACATCTCAGAATCTTCCTTTGTTTTCTTCATTTACTGGAATAATTTTTCAATTAATCATACTTTGACGTGGTTTCATGTTAATTGGTTGCCAGGTAAAAATTCTTAAGCATTCATCTTTTCAAGTGATTAGTAGTCTTGCATTTCCTTTTGGTTTGTGTTTTCACATCCAAGTGAAACAAAACATTTATATTTGGGTTAAGAAATGTAATTTTGAAACAACATGACAACCCTTTCCTATTGAGAAGGTGTGGAAAAGTTTTGTCTTCCTCTCCATAAAAGTTAAGATGGGACCTGGGTGTGGTGTGCAGAAAGGTTGATTTTAGTTTATGCTGTTTTCATATTTTCCTCCCCAGGAGGCTGAACTCTTGTAAACAGGAGGAATAGGAGAGTGGATGTAACTGCTCACAGCACATCTAAACAAAGTTCTTGTGAAACTACTTTGCCCCTAATACCTGTCTTCTCACAACTTTTCTATATTTTTCAAGTGTTTAATTTTTATTTCTCACAGAACTTAAAATTTCTTTCATTTTCCCCACTCAAACAATAAAAGTCAAAACCCTGTCTTGCTTTGCCTCCTTATTTTGTGGTCTTTAGAGACCTCTGGATGGAAATACTGGCCGGACGCCATGTCTAGACCTGGCATATCTGGTTCTTTAATGATTCGTCGGGAGAACAGTCAGTGTGAAGGAGAGTCATTCCTACCCTTCCTGGACAGTTCGGGCTATGTCCCTCGGGACTCTTCCCTTAGCTCCCTTGTGCCTCCATGTAGCTCCTGGTCAGCCCCTAAACACATCACAAAGATTTTGAGACATAGTAGCATAAATTGTGTCAAACAAGTGCATGGTTCTGGAACTGGTCCATTTTATACATTGCCTCATTTCTGTCTTTGTGGGCCTGCAGGGCTTTGGAAGCAAATTGGTGCTACAGCAACTTCCACTTAATTTGCTCAGTGGTTAAATTGATCTATCTCTTTTATTTGATCTGATCTCCAGGAACTGAATCATTTGCATTGATTTATTGATTGGTGCTGTGTTTTCACCATTAGTTTTGATCACTTTCAGCTGTTAATATTGGATAATTCAATCAGGATTGATTGGCCTTACCATTGAAGGCAGAAAGTTAATCACGTAGGACACAGAAATAGGCATGGTAAACCTAACCTTAATCTGACTGTTATGTTCCAGTCTCTATCTGTGCAATGTCAAAAAAAAAAAAAAAAAGCTAAGGTTTTTCTTTAACAAAAGAGGAAGGTTGCAATTGTATAGCACCCATAATGCATCTAAAGATGAGGTAGTTTTATTTTGCTTTTTAATAAAATGACATCTAGAAATTAAGCAAGCATACAGAAAGCATGATTGTCACATGAACTAATTTGGACTAAATGAGTAAATGCATTTTCAATTACCCATTTTGTACCAATAAATGCCTAATCTGTGTATGCATGCTTGGAGGCACAACCTGGGCTCACCTTTTTCTAAATTTGGCCCTCACTGCTTTACCATGTGTCCTGGTAGTCAAATTTTCAAGAACCAAGTGGTTAAAATGACTGAAGTAAGGGCAACAGAGGTAATTGCAATAAGCGGAAACCACTTTATTTGCATTTGAATCGCTTCTCCCACACCCCAGCTCAGTTTTAAAAAATTCTCCATCCATTAATTCCTTGATGTTCATTTCTATGGCTGATTTTCGCTATTAAAGAAAGGAGCACCACCTCTTCGTTCTAGGACATGTTCGCTCCTCCAACAGCCCTGTTGTTAGCGAGCTGCCATTACATTATTTTTTGTCTGGCCCAGAGTTGACGACAGATGGCCATCTCTGAACTGCCATCAGGGCAGCTTTATGGAGCATCCAGCTAGGGTGTACTGAAGAGCACTGTGGCCAGTTCTGCAGCTCCCTCCCTCTCCACCCCCTGGAAGTGCTCATCACCTCTGCCACATTCTGCTTTGGCTGGGCTTTGCTGGCCCTGACATCTTCCACGTGGCCAAGACAGCCGGCTGCCGCAGCACCGGAAGGTCTGCCTCCATTAGGCATGAGAGACTGCAGGCAAGATTGTCCTGTAAAGACAGAGCTCCATGTCAGCGCCTGTGTAGTCAGGTCCTTTAGAGAGTTCTGGAAACCCAAATTTCTGGAACATTTTGCAATCCAGACAGGCACCTTGAATTCCCATGTGTGTTACTGTTTGGGATGTTTGTTCCACACATTGATCAATTTGCTTACGTTAGGAAAGGTGAAGTACCAAGAATAGACCTTTAGTGTTTACAGAGTTTTGTCTATTGAAAGACACCACTTCCATATGCTACTGTTGTGACAATTAGGGTAAGAGAGATGGTGATCATGGCCTTTAACCATCAGTGCCCTGAAATGAGCAAAGAATTCACCGATGCATCCAGGTGGTGCTCCCTCAAGACCCTCGCATGCAGTGGGCTATTCTGTGCATGTGGAGAAAGATTGATAGGCTGCCCTTGATCGGGTTTGCTAAGGCAAGGCAGCTTCAGAGCCAAATGTGTATTTTAAGAGGAATTCACATTTGTATCCTTTATTGTTATATTTGCAGCGAATCTACAGCTCGTAACAGGCTATGCCCTGCAGCTATGAAGGAGTGAGTTCCCCTTATTGGAGGAAGAGCAGTGTTCTGGAAAAGCCTGAGATGGGGTGGGTGAGATGAATGTGCTTAAAAGCACTGCTGTGGTGCTGTCATTTAGAACAGCAACTCCTAGGCTCTAAACAGGAGTGAAAGGCAGGGTAAAGGAGTCCTTTTTAAAAGTGTTGAAATTTCAAACTGCCTTAAATAACAGCTCTCCTTCATTGATAACTTAATTGAATGAGTAACTGGAGAGCTCACTGAGTGGGAACTGCTTTTGCATAGGAGGGGAAAGTTTGCAAAAGTGAGCCCTTTTCCTCCACTGTAGGGGAGGGGAGCTTCTTCCTGTGGTCCCCTCCTGCACTGATGGGATTCCTCAGCTGGCAGAAGACCATCTCTCCCTGGAAACCCGAATTGCCCAGCAAAGGTTTCCTGTTTTTACATTGTCAAAAACTTAATTTTATAATTGCCTTACTGACACCACTGGGCACATCTGCTGAGCTTGTGGGACTTCTAGACATATGAAAGGCTACTATGATACCATTTAAAATATCAGCAGTGTGCTGTGCAGTGCTTTGAGTTTATAAGGGTGAAAGGTCATTGTGCAGGAAAATGGAACAGTATATTTGCTGTGAGACAGGCACCAAGACCTCACTCCCATACTCAGTTATAATTCATGACAGTACTGGTGGGAAGCCCTTATCCCTCTGTGGAGTTAATGCATCTCCACTGAAGCCTGCAGAGAGCACCCTGGGTCCCCCCACCATCTGTGCGCTCACTTCCAAGTGCGCTGTCTCCTCTCTCTCCCTCTTTTCCTCTCCTTCTCTTGAGAACTCTTGGTGTTATATTGTCAGACTACTAACTGATTTGTGAAGGTGGTTCTCCAAAACAGGATTTTCATTTAACTAGGGTAAGAGCTGCAAGGAACATGGTACAGGGTTGTTTAATGTCTCATTTAGAAAATGTCAATTAGAACACGGACAAAGAAGCAGCAATCACCTGGAACCCTAGCTGACGGAGAGCTAAGGATGAGCTGCCAGTCACCAGCTAGTAAGAGGTACCCATGGTCCACCCTGTGGGAGGCCAGGGACACCACACAATCCAAGTTCACTATGTTCTGAAGCTGAGTTCAGTGTCTGGGAAGCAGAATCTGGGTGAGACTGGTTCTGGGATGTATTTGCCCATTGACCGAGGCCAGCCACTGGTATGAGGGCCCCTCACATGGCCCCCATCTAGGATATGGTGCCACCCACTCTGAGAACCAAATTGCCTCAGGGCTAACAAGGCTTCAGTTCAAACAGAGCAAAGCTTGAGCTGTGCTGCATTTCGCTTAAAATAGCTGTGGTGGAATAGCTAAAGTGGCAGGAACAGAGATGGCCCAACTTGCTGCTAACCAGAGCCAGTAAAGTATCATAAACAACCTGGTATGTTCCCTTCTTCCTCACTCCTTACTCCTGCTTTCTACTTGGAGCCCTGAAGATGATGGGATGATGGGAGGAGGGTATGTGTTAAAATAAGAGCCAAGACTGTACCTTGTTGCTCATGGCTGACCCTGGATTAATTTGTAATGTTTCATAATATGTGCCCTTAACATAGTGCTGTGTTAGTAGTCCTTTTAAAAAGATAAATCAAATCCAGGCCTGAAATACCAGTGTATGAACTTAACGGGTGTGATGCCATAGGGGACCTACTGGTTATAAACTCCAGGATGGCCTTTTGATACTCAGACTTGAGCTAATTCCAAAGAGACTGTAGAAGGACCGTGGGGTGAGAGGTCACCTGTGAACAGTAGCACCCACAGGTGATGCAGCCTTGTATGTAATTGGCTCACCATCCCAATGTGATGTTTGGGTGGCATTTGTCACGTCACCTTGTTCATCCTCCAAAGGAAAAGTAGGGCAAGAATGGCTGTGCTCACTGTCCAGGTTTTCTTGGGTGAAAGATCACTTTGAGATGACACAGCTGAGTAGTCAGCCTGAAATCCTGGTTGGTATTTTATTAATTTTGCACCAAGATAAATCCTGAAATTCTGACAAACTCCATGACAGGTGAAATTCCTTCTTGCAGAATCTTCTCAGCAAGAGGCTGCTCATTTCGTTCTGTTCCGAGGCAGGCAACAGGAGGGCAGCTTTATAATCAGCCCTCAAAGGACCCCCAGCCGCCCCAGAGTCTCGGGCTGATTGAATAACTCCTGGGCCTCTTCCCCTAGGCCTCCATCAGCGGGGGTCCTGTGGAAAGCAATCTCCCGCAGACTGGCACTGAAGTGAGCTTTAAACCACCATTTTCTGCTCTCCAGAGGAGCCTGGAGTACTAAAAGATAGATGGACTGCAGATATTTTATGAGAAACTGTCAGAAGAAGAGCAGAGTAAATGTTTTTTTCTTCTTCTTTGAGTCACACACTACATCACTGTTGAATTTCTCCCAGCATCTTTTACATTTCAAGTAAGAAATTAATTGGTTGCTAACCTTTAATTCCCCCTCCCTCTTCTTGGTTGTCTTCCTCCCAGTTGTTTTTTTTTTTTTCTTAAATATTCACACAGAGGCCCTTTGCTTAACCACAGTTGCAGAAAATCAGTACCATTTGCAATGAAATATTTATAATGACAGAATGAAAAATTGGATTCATTTTCTGGACTGCAGCCGAACAGTCTGCAACTTTGTGCGGCATTGTTTTAGCATCTCTCGTTCCTCCCATTCATTGGCGTCATTTTCAAAAACATACCACATGTACACTTACCTACGTGTTGGAGGGATGCCTACCAAAACATGGGCCCGGTCAACTCTTAAAAAAAACATCGAGGGGAAAAGAACATGTTTGTGTTCTGCTATGCCGGGGGCAGGCGGATATGGCCTGTAAAAGGGTAGAGAGGATGTGAACCCAGTCAGGAGGAAGAGCTGGGAGAAGTTTACAAGGGCTGCAGGAGACAGCCAGGCCTGCACTTGGTAGCAGAGCACAAATAGCAGTCAGCAAGCCGTAGCATCTTGGGGCAGATTTACAAGGGGCACGGGAAGGCAGAATTGAGGTGCGTGAATATGCATCGTATATCATAGCTCACCTTCTCTTTTCCCCTCCGTGTTTCCTTTCCTTTCCATGTGGCCCTCACGTTCAGAGCTGCTTTCTAAGAGGGGTTGATTACTACATTTTTTAAGAAGTAAGAGACAAAGGATTTCGCTACGACAGTCCAGTGTTGTATTTCAAACAAGGCTGCCACACAAGTGCAAGAAACACAACACATTCATTCTCATTACAGTACCATATTGGACTGGTAGCAGGATGCCTAGGAAGTAAATTTGGGTTCACCAAATAAGTGTTCACATACCACTCCGCAGATAGTCTAAAAGAGCCTTTGTTGTCCTTCTCCCCTCCATTACAGGGCATAGAAAGGGGTCACCCTGAATCTAAGGGGCCTTCTCGGGCCTCCAGCCCAGACCTCCGCGTTAACCTTGGATTTGTCCCCTTTTGGATTGCTGGGCTTAATTAGTGCGCAGTGTTTTATTTTGGTGGTTTCTCAAAAGTGAAAACAGTTTCTAATAGACTCAAGCATGAATAAAATAGCCTTAGATTGGGATCTTCTAGGTTTCATTTGCTGAATTTGCATCATGCATTACCAACTCCACAAGATCAATAATCCATATTTTATTATATAATAAAGGCTGCCTGTAATTCAGTTACTTCATTCACTCTGTCTGATTAGCCCTGTTTCATTCACAAAGAGGAAAAAGAATACAAATTTACTTTCACGAATACATTATTTAGATGTTAAAGAGATTTTTGCACTAGAAAACAATTGCATAAGGATAGAGATTTCATTTAAATATGTGTTTATTGAGACTCATAGCACACTGCATTTTGGGATGATAACTAATTTTCACATCAATTGTGTCAGTCTGTCCTCCAGGCAGGCTGGCATGGGTCCCCTATGATAGGTTTCCCTTCTGACTAGCAGCAAGAATCCCACTCCAGAATTCCACAAGACAGCTGATGAACAGTCTTTTACATTCATAACCTTTGGAGAGATACCCCTGTTTCTCCCCCTAAGGCCATTTCCTCTTATCCACCCAGGGATTACCATTTTCAAGGTTTTTGAATGCTTACTCTCTTCTCTTTGAAGCAGAATTTAGCACAGATTTGTACTTCGGTGATAAGAACACTGAGCAGGAAGAGAGTCATTCATTATCAGGATCTCTCAGGACTGTGATGGGTCCAACACGTGTGACACACACTTTCTCAGAGGCTTGGTGTTTTTACACAGGCTTGTAGATCTGTCTTTTCATTGCATTCCCAAAAAAAAAAAAAATTATTTTGAGAAGTACGTTGACAGTTCAGCATGAAATGATGTGTGTTCTGACACAAACTGCCTTGTAGCTAAGGATTCTAGCCTGAAGTTATTTTACTGTAGCACTTCCATGATTCTCTGATTCATGGGAGAAAAAAGAAGTTTCCTTAAAAGTGTATATTTTAGGATATGCCAATAACTCTTCTCCAGCACCATACGTGGATTCAGGAGATTGTTTCTACTTAACCTTTGTCATTGTTTTCTTTCATGAATGCCAGAGTTAAGGGGGATTTTTTTTTACATTAGTTTTTTCAACAAGTTAGATAAGTCTAAAATATACACCCAAGTAAATGGGAACTGTAATAGTGGGGCGTTCAGAACCAATCTTCTCTGCAGACCAGGAAAAGAACGTTGAATAGCACTCATTGGTGTGCTGCCAGATGTATTTCTGCATGAGACATGGCTCACCCAACTGCTTTAAATGACTTTCAGAGTTATTAAGCAGACTCACAAAAGCAACAAGGCCTCATGACACAAGTAAAGAGCCATGTGGCAGAAGTCCTTGGTGAAGGAAAGTTAAACCATGTTGTCAGGGAGAGAAGCACCACAGTGCAGACTTTATTTTAATATCTGCACTAACAACTCTCTGGAAATATTTCTTTTCCTCTTGTCCAGCTCCTTCTGTGTTGTGGCTGGTTTGCATTTGTGTTTGAAGTGCCAGGCGGTTTAATGAAGTTATTCTTTTATAAATTTTGCAACACTGAAGCAAGCATGAGGGCTTTAAATTAGAATAAGTGCCACTTCTGTGTGGCAGGTTCCTTTGAGGACTGATTAGAATGAGGCCTCCCGTTGCCTGGCCCTTTATGCCTGGCAGTGTTGCTGTGTGTACTTGTTTATGGCTCACCTTTGGATTTGCGTGAGGATGCACCATGCCTGCTGCCTGGACCTCTGCGCGTCAAGACTGTCTTTCTGCTAGGATCATGTTAAATACTTCACTTTTGAGAGTTTTCTTTAATTATATTGCTTTATTGTAATGAATTCAAATTAACTTGGAGTAGCAAATTGTATAAGGATGTGAGGATTATAGATTACTCTCTCCATAGCTACAGCACATCTACGTGCAGAGGAATGAAAGGGCTTTCTCTCCAGTAGCTCCGAGTGCCAGGAGCGGTGAGGAAACTGTCCCACAGAGACTTAGAGGCAAAGCAGAATAGCTGCCCAGAAGGTGGGAGGAGAATGGAAGTTTCACCTGTGGGTTTCCGCAGCAGGTAGAAGCTCTTCTTGGTGGAGCAAAGTACAGGGCGGGGGTGGGTGCAGCTTGCCATTTTAAGACCTGAAAGATTGCAAATGTTTCTTTAGACAAGCTGCTTAACAGCGAATCAGAAGTACAGGCCACGTTCCTGATTCCTTCTTTCCAGGCCCATGCAAATTTGCTGGTAAATAGGGATGACTTCAAGGAGCAGAGGGAAACTGTTAAAGAAAGGGACCTGAAACTGTCTACAGTGCTCACAAACATGCAGGGAGGGTTAGGAGAAGCTAGCAAGGGAAACAGCATGAAGTTTTCTCTCCTTCTACACCAGGACTTTTTTAATTGAAAAGTGGCAGACAACCAAATAGAACTGGGCCTGTGAAATGTTTGCATTTTCAAAGTACTTACTTGGAATTGAATCCTTAGAATTTAAAATAAGGGCTTCTTCAAATTGCATTCCCCATGTTTCTGAAGCACAGAAAGGTCAAAAGCAAACTCTAGGCACTTCACCTGTGGAATCCACCCATGCGTGTGACTCAGTTCCACTCTGCACAACACACACTCCTTTAGGCCCAGAAATGCACATGGGCACGCATGCACATTCAATTACATAAAATCAGTGTTGTCTTCTGACCATTTTATTTTTGTGCCTATTTACTGAAGAGAATGCCCCGGTAGACACGCATGTGGTTGCTTATGGTGGGGAAAGACGTTTTCTGTTATTCATAATGATTTAAAACATGTTTGACTCACTCTCAGTATGAGTTTACCTCCTGGAGAGTGTGGCAGTGTTTTCAATAAAAGAAATAATACAGTACAAGGAAGAGGCACTTCTTTTGCTTTGTGCCCAAGTTCGATAAACTATTTTTCATGATTATTGAAATTTGGTTGAAGGGAATCCTTATTCCTATGGAGTGGAGAAGCAGAATCTTGGCTTCCTCCTCATCCCCACAAAGGTTACCCTTTGAATATAAATGACAATGCCCTGTGCCTCTCCCATTCTAATCAGATGACCTTTTGAATCTGATGGACCAAAGTTTAAATCCTAAGGCTGCCAGTCAGTTTTTAAATCAATGCCCTGCTCCGACATCCTTCAGGACCTAACTAAATTTCAATAGATTTAAACACAGATGTGCAGTAAGTGATGCTGGTAGAATCTTTGCTGATGGCAAAACAAGTCAACTTGACTGCAAGATCTTGGGCCAAGGGATGTGATGATGGTTCATTTCGCTAAACCCTCTTTAAAAAATAAAAAAATTAAAAAACCTAGGATTCAAAAATCTTAAGAGAGAAAAGGGAGGAGCAGGAAATTTAAATTTAAATGTTCTCTTAAAAAGAGAACATTTCTGAGCAATTATCAATTTAAGCTGCCATTTTTTGCCACTAATTACTACACAGGGCTGTTAAATATTTAGCAGAAGTTTGTTTAATTGCATTTGACTAGGAAAGGGAAGCCTAATATGGCTTCAGAATCAAGCGCCAGTTGTGTGTACCCGAGAGCCTGGCAGAGAAGAAATTTGTATTCGCCCAAGATGAACGCATTACAGCATATCAGACAAGCCTTTTTTTTTTCTTCCACAGATTTATTTATCTTTAAGGTATCTAAAATTAAAGCACGAAGAAGGGGCACTGTTATGGATGTAAAATTGGAACGAGGTCATTCTTAACCTTGTTTACAGATGTTCTAGTTTAGAAAGCGCCAGTGTGATAAATTAAACATTACAGGGGAAAAAAAATTAAAGCTTTGCAACAACTGGCACATGGACACATCTGTCTGAGAAGCACTAACTTAATCCCTGAATATCTTATTAGACAGTATTGCCTATCAAAGCCTCTGTCCTCCTGTATGCTGGGACCCTGCAGTTCCAGAATCCAAGGCCAATATGCCCCAGTCTCTCTCACTTTTCCTTTGCTGTCTTTATATAGTTTGATTTAAATTTCCTGTTGGCTCCTTGCAGGTAAACAGGTTGCTCGATTTATTGTTTTCTTTTAAAAGTCAACTTCTCATACATTTCCCAGTGGCCATTTTGCATTTCTTTTTAATCTCATTCTTCCAATTTGGCACTTTTTTGGAACCTCCATATAGTAGATAGTGCATATTATTGTCAGCTCCAAAAGGGGAAATTCTCAGGCCTGTCCCATGTGCAAAACAGTTGGAGATCAGCTTGCAACTGAAACGTTATGGAAAATGGAATTGTTATAATGTTCACATTTCCTATAAATGACCCAACAGTACAATTTGTTCTTTTGAAACGGATGGACAAGTGGTTTGTTTTATTTCTCTATAATGTTTAATTGTCAAAATACTAGGACTTATCCTACATTTGCAACTTGGGCATTGCATTATTCAAATAATTAGTCTTTGCTTAGATTTCTGAAGGCTCACATTAGACCAGAGCTCTGCTGATTAAGTGGGTGTTCTTGCTACATTGTAAATCATCATGGACTTCTCCACAGAGGATGGATATTGTATAAACAAACACATTTAAAAAGTAAGATGTAGAAAACATAGGCCCTTTCCTAAATGACTGCCTACCTCTCTGCACAGCCTGATGAATCTTTAGCCCCACCGAATACTTGGATTCCTAAGAAGTCTCTATGTTCTGCTCACAAATTTTAAGCTGTGTCCTGTATTTTGTTTTGTGGTACTGAGGATTGAACCCAGGGGCACTCTCCCACTAAGCTATAACCTAACCTTAGCCCTTTTTCATTTTTTGAAAGTCTCACTAAGTTACCCAGGCTGGCCTCAAACTTGGAGATCCTCCTGCCTCAACCTCCCAAGCAGCTGGGACGATAGGCATGGCCCACCATGCCTGGCTTTTGCTCATATTCTTTTCTCTACCCACTTCTTACCTCCTCCCCCTTATCTCTCCAGCACCAGGCAGATGAAACTTCTCTGAGAACCAAACTCATAGTGCCCACAGAAGCTGAAGGGTCCTTGCTCTATGTCCCGTAGCTCCCCATCTCTCCTGGAAGATGGTGAGGGCTGTCGTGGTGAGCACCCCTCATCTCTGCAGCTGGCAGAGACTAGAACACAACCAACAGAGGCATTCAACAACTCCTCATGCTTGAAGCCAACTCAGTCCCTGGACTAGCCGTTAAGTCTTCGAAAGTTGGCTTCAGCTCTGGTCTGTGAAATGAGACACTGCACCAGATATTGTGAGGTCCCTCCCAGCTCAGAAAGCAAGTGTTTTGTTTTCTGCAGCATTACTTCCAGGTGCAGCGACTCCTGCAATGGAACCTGGACCAACAGATTGAAAATGGCACCTCTGTAGTTCTTCCAAAGTATATTTATGCTCCCGTACTCTAAATTCTAATTTCCAGAGTTTAATATTTGCATCCTTTATACATTATTGAACTGCAAACATTCCTTAAGTGGCATTGGTTAATTGCCACTAATATGTACCATCCTCATTCCCTAAGGTGTGTGAAAGAACTAAGACTATTGCTGAATGTGTGAACATTTCTAGAGAGATTCAGTTTCTAGAGAGATTTCAGCAATGCCATTCATTATATCTCTCAAAGAATCCTTTCCACGATTTCTGAACAACTGCCCATTCTCACCCTATGTCTCTATTTCAAAACACCATGCAGTATAGTCCCATGTGATGTGTGTGTGTGTGTGTGTGTGTGTGTACCCGCGTGTGCATGGGTCCCCCTTGGCAGTGCTTTTATTTTCTTAAGGTGGGGGAGATACCTCATAGAACAAAGACTAAAAAACAGCACAGCAAATTCAAAGTGTTTTCAATGCAAAGAAAATTCAAAGCAATTGTTTGTCTTCCCCAGCCCCACCTGTTCTCATATCTGACTTCCTACTTAATAGTATCCTGGTGAACCTGTCAGTGACATACAGTCAATAGAAAGGGCTCCCAGTGATAGCTACTCAACACACTGCACAGACCAACCTTTCTCTTTCCCACTCAAACCAGTTCTTCCCAGTAAGTATTTCAGATTCCTGAATGTAGAACTCATCTCATCGATGACCTGTCAATTATTTATACACAAATGTTTATCACACAATATAATAAGGCAGTGGGCCAAACGTAAGAGTGATTTTTTTTCCCACCAGAATATATGTGATAATGCCAGAGGACGTTTCTGGTTGCCACAAGTATGGAGGTGCCACCGGCATGTTATGGAGGCCTGGGAGGCTGGCAAGCATCCCACAGTGCCCAGGAGACCCTCATCACCCAACTTTGGAACCAATAATTGTCCAGCCCCAAATGTCAGTAGTGCCAAGGTTGGGAAACTCAGCTGCAAGCCAGCTCGATAACCTTGCCTCTTTGATTTGCAGACTCATCTCTAAAAGCCGGCACATAAATGGCATGTATTTTGTGTAATGACTGGGAAATGGTTACTGGACTGTATCATGGGTTACTTTGGTCAAGACAGAAGAACTTCATATTATGGTTACATGGTCAAGGCTCCTGAACATGAGTCCATGCCCGTGTCCACATACTTCAGGATTATCTCTGATCACCCTTTTCTGGGTTTATTAACAGAAGTATCTAGAGAACAACAACAACAACAAAATGTCCTTTGGTGAGGTTTATTAGAATGTGAAATCATTTCCTCTGGGAGGTGTGATGGAAATTTCATTGCCAGAATCATTTAAAACTGCCCCAGAGTGTAAACTTCACAGGACAATTGCTTCTGCAGAGGAACAAACTAAAGAACCTAATTGTCCTTTTCTGCCTTTAGTATCTTGTATTTCTCTGATCACTTCTGGTGATGCCATTTCACCTTTTGCTTTAATATAGCTTAGTGTCACCCAGAAAATGCTTTGAGATGTCAGCCCAAGCCCATGTGAACTGTTAAATGTCAAAAGGAAATGCATCAGTGTCTTTATAAGTTCGTGGTGATGACATTACCATATGAAAAAATAAAGAGGGAAATTCTGTCAGTGCAAACATGATCATAAATGCAACATTCATGGCAATAAGGAAAGAGGCAAAAACCTATCATGACACACAGTTTCAGAAATGCCACTGCTATGTCATAATAAAAGAACAGAGCCTCATTCTAGTAAATTCTTCAAATGCAATATTGTGAATCAGCTTCCGTGGATATGAGAAATACACCTCTGTGTCAGGAGGTCTTTTTATTATTATTTTCAACCCACTTTGGGAAAATGGTATGTATCTTTTAAAGAATATTCATTGAACTAAATAACATGTCTCACAAAAATGTACATGGCCACAGATAATTCATGATGCTTCCCAGGTAAGACCTATGAAAGCAATTACCCCAGATTTCACCAAGCAAAAGGTATATTGTTTGTGGGCAGTGAAAATTTTTCACTTTGGGGTGAAAAAATTGGGGGTAAATAGAGTGGCGGATGATTTAGGTCTTCAGAGTAATTTTTAGAGCATTCCTAATGGTATTTCTAGTGCTATAGTGAGTCCTTTTTAACTAATTTAAAATTATGAGTACTTTTTTAATTGTATAGACTTTGAAAATGTTAATATATTAACATGCACATCCTGTTGACCTTATTAAGATGCTTAAAGGCCACCCTTTGCCTTTGTGATTATTTTTTCTCTAATGTATGGGGGGAAATAACTCAGTATCCTGTCATCATTAGTTGCGTACACTTTTAAAACTATTTTACTAGCAGAAGAAGTTGGGAATGAAAAAGACAGAGAGTAGAAATGTAAAAATCTTGATTAGAAAGTATAATTTAATAGAACATGTATTGAACCAAATGTATTGATTAATGTAGAAGATATAGTACTTATATTGATTCAAACCAGAGATTTAGTACTAAAAGCTCTAAGCCAAAAAGCTGTTGCAGATTGCTACAAAAGTCAGTTTAATGCTGTCCTTGAGAATGCCTCCACAAAGAAATTCTTCTAATGTTTGAGGACTAGGTAGAATGCGGTATATGTCAGTCTGATCCCGGAGGGTTTTATTTTGTACTCTAATAGCTGTTACGAGCCTACATTATATCCAAGGAGTAATTTTCCTTAGGGGTGCCCGCCTCGCTTTGTGTCAATATTCTAGCATTTTAAGTCACGTACAGTATATGCTTCTGGGAAAAGGGAAGGAGCCAGCCAGACTCATAATGGTCTGCATTCATTAATAAAGGCAGCAGCTTCTGTCCCTCCATTGCCCACTACAGGGATGCCTCTTTGGCCTTCAGGGACCCGTACAGACACATTTAAAGAAAGCTTTATTTTGAGTGGGCAGAAGATGAAATGTAGGACTCGCAGGCATTTCCTAAGTCAGCTATATGCCCGAGCACAAGGGTGACCTTAATGGGTCAAAGAAGAATGCAGGTCAAAAGACTTATTATCCAGCCTGTTGGAAACCAATTGCTTTTGTTTAAAAAAAATAAAAATAAAAATAAAAATGATAAAACAAAATCGGTCGTGCTTAAAGGTTGACAGTAATGTAGAAATTCTGTTTGCAGCCTGTAAACCACCTAACTGTATGTGAACTGGGATAGCTTCTCCATAAATAAGAGCATGCTGATTATCCTCAGTGTTTACAGATAAAGGTCCAACCCAAGTGATAAAAGGAAGGGTAATATAATTAGTTAATCAGTGATGATTGATTACGGATGTTTGTGTTCTTCAACTAAAGGAAAAACAACACGCTGCCACAGTGCTGTCACCATCTGTTGAAAGAAACAGCCACGTTGGATCTTTATATTTCTTCCCGCCTTGCATTGTTTCCCAGCTACAGTTGCCTCTGCTTTCATCTGGCTGGAAAACATCTCATTTAAATTGAATATAACTGCAGTCTAAACTCGAGAACTAACGGCACAGTGAATTAGTGGAAAGCTTGTTATTTTTTTTTCATTCCTTTTTAGAATAGCATGCTGGCTCTTTTTCCTAGCTTTTAAAAGCTTGTCAGAATTTGTCTGAAACAAAAGCCTATAAATAGACAAGTCATGGTAAAAGTGATTAACATCTTCGAATCAACAGATTTCACAAAACTCCCATTCAAAGGCTGCTTTTATTTTTATTACCGTTGCCACTTAACATTTTTGATGAAGCCAAGAGAGGGTTACAAAGCACAGACCAGACGTGGTCTCTGCCAAAGAATTGGAAAAGTCAGAGCAATCTGTGGGCACAACTTTTGGGAGTGGAAATTTCATTTTTCTATCCCGGGAAGGTAGATTCTCTCTACCACCCCACCCCACCCTGCCCTGGTTTTCCTCCAAAGCTTAACTTCATCACTGTTATAGGTGCAAAAATTCAAATTCACATCAAGACTGCAGAAAAATGAGAGCGCATCAAGATTGCAAGGTGAACAGTTTCAGAGGATTGTGGGGTTTTATTTTTATTTAAAAATATTTTTCTTGGCTTGCATATGAAATAGGATTAAACCGTTTGACCAGCAAATGTGGTCAGCTCTCAGAGAGGAGGAGGCTGAATTAATCGTTTGTTAGAGTGCCAAGCCCAAGATGAGAATTCCAGTCTTGTAAAATGGAAGGCATCTCATATTTAAAAAGAAATAGATGGGGCTAGAAGGGAATTTTTAAGGCTCTCATCTGTTTTTTAGCTTCTTAAGTTTAATTTCACATTTACAGAGAAAAAAAATAGAGCACACTCCTTCCAAATGGGGCCCTTTACAGTAAAGAAAGTGTTTTTGAAACCTGGCTATTAAGGTATCATACCTAGATGGATCTTCTTTTAAGCTTTAAGGTGTGTTGTGGATTTGATTTTTTTTCCTTCAAACACAAACCCCCCTCGTGTAAAACAACTGTTCATAACTGGGATTAATGGTTTGCAATTTTCAGTTACTTAGACATGGGGTCTCCAGGAGATGGCTTTTTGCAGAGTAGAATATGGCTCTCTGTGGGATTACAGAAGTTTCCTCCTCTTCCACTTCCTTCTCTGTCATCACCCCCCACCTCCTCCAATGTTGCACTGATGTTCTTCTCGATTATGTAAAACACTTTCCCTTCATTGGAACAGATATTTTTTCTCATAACCTGTCATTGCATTAAAGTACTTTGGGGACTGTGAATTGCTGTGTAAAATTGGTGAGATTACCCACTGCTTTGTTCTACTGGAGTGGTTTCCTCCAGACCTAAAGAGCTGAAACTCCTGCTCAGGAAAGGCTGCTCGTGGAAGGCCTGGCAGCGGGTTTCCCACTATGCTTGTGAGCATTTGTGTCCTTGGTGTCTCGGGACTGGCTCTGCTGTGTGGCCAGTAGCCAGGGCAAGTGCAGGCCATCCCTCGGAGCCTGCCTTCACTTTCAGCTCAGTGCTTCTGTCACCTACATTTTATCTTTCCACTAGCTTCTTAGCTCCCTTTCTAAATAAATAATATCTGTGATTTTCTAAACAACACAAAGATCACTGATCACTCCCATGAAGCAACTTGATTGCCTTCCAAGAGGATCTCCAGTCACGTCTGGAGACTGGGACTTGGCATCTGTTCTCATCCCCACCTAGAAGCCAGTTGGGTAAACTGTGTGGCTGAGACACGCCATTCCCTCCTCAGAAAGTGAAATTAGGCTTTGCATATGTTTAACGGACTTGAAATAAAACATGGGGGAGGAGATCATCTTCAGGGATCTTCAAAGGCAGTAAGGGTAAGGCCTTGAGGAGGGAACAAAGTCATCTAGGATTTTTTTGCCACCCAAACACAAGCATGCCCATTTCCCCGAGAACCTCTGGGAATGTGCCTCCTTCTCACCATGGGAGTCCCTGTCAACGGTGGACAGCCAGTACTGCAGAGACACTCTGGTGGCCCTCATTTGGGCTGGAGCAAAGGGGAAAACCCAGGCTAAGGGACCTGCGGGTTGTGCATGCATCTCCACACCAAAAGAACCTTGTATCTATCAATTTTCATTCCAGACTCCCCATTTTCATGTCTGTTATTACAGGGCTCTTTAGTTTTATATAAGCTTGTATTTCACACGCCCTGCTCTTGTCCTTCTTGCAAATGGTTTGTATTCTCTTCTCTTACAGGCAAAGTGTAACTCCTTTCTAGAAGCAACTTCAGTCTATTGCAATAACTGATGTATATGTATTTACTCAGTTCTTTGCACCTCTGAAGAGACTTGTATGGCTTTGGTTTAGGATGAAAGCATCCAAGACTCAACTATTGCCGACTACAATGAGCAATTTTTTTAGGCACATGATTCATAATATCTCAATATAGGCACATAAAAAAACACTGGAGAAATCGCAGTGTATCATCCTTTATTAATCTCTAGAGACCTTTTCAAAATAGGGTGTCCACATTTAAAAATAACCTGATTAATATATACCCACATATAAATATTTAGTGCTGTCGTTGAAAATTAGAAACAATACCTATGTCTCTTATAAGAAAATAGAAAAATAAAAAGAATGAATTTTATCCACATTAACAGATTTCAAGATAAAAAATGTTACTAAATTGATTTCTTTTTTACATTGATTGTAAAATAAGTCACCCATCATTCTGTCAGCATCTCGTCATTTAGGTAACTAGTACCATAGTTTCTTATACTTCCTTATGTTTTAGAATTGTTTGGATTTTTTTAAGTAAAAAAATTTTTTTGTAAGATCATAATTGACTTTGGAATAGCAAAAAGTATGAGAAATCTAGATAGTGTTTTGAGTATTTAAACTTTTATTTTTTATAAACCTCTCTGATCATAATTGCTTTGATTTTTAAGGACATAGGGCCGTTATTTGTTCTCATCAGTATTTTGAGTATGTCTTCTGAAAAATACTTTTCAGACATTTGAAGTCAATACACAGGTAAAAGAGTTGGCATTAAAATAATTTACTCCTAAAAGCACTTTGAAACCAGTTAGTCAAGGAGAAAAAATGTCTTTCACTGAATGAATCAAAGCAGCTACGTTTTAAAGAAGAGACAATTAAATAAAGTTTCCTCATCACTAATGATGTTCCTATCATTTTTTTTTCCTCCAGCCCCACTGAGGGGCACGATGGCTGGCTCTCCACAGTCCTGGTTGTTCACTATTGACAGTGATTTTCACAGTGAGAAGGGAACATACTCCCATTACCAAACTCCTTCACAGATAAGTCTGAAACAAGGAAAGAAGAGCTGGGCAAACATCAGCCACTACACCCTTGGTCGCTCAGCCTGTGTCTCTTGAGCAAGCTGTTGACTAGTTGTAGTCAGGGATTTGAAAAGATAGGAAAGATCCCAGAGATAAAACTTGGTGCTTCAAATATGCCAGCAGCTCCTCTCCACCCGAAAGACCAAGTCTGGACTCTTCAGCAAGGTTTTTAAGGATCCTCATCATCTCTTCTCAAACCACCCTCCATCTTTATTCCTCTTAAGTACTCTTGATTGAGAACACTCAGGAAGACTTGAACCGGCCTGAGCAAGCTGCAAGGCCACACACATACCTTGCATGTTCTTGCTCCATTACCTTTTCTCACATGGGTACTTCGGCCTGGAGAATCTTCTCTGTGTCTCCTTCTCAGGTTTGCAGCCTCAATGACGATATCAGTGTGCTGCCCCTACTGCAAAGCCTTTCCGGCAGCTAGGTCAGGTCAGGTAGAGTCAGGGCTTGCCTGCATTCCTTTCTAAGATACTGCTTGCCGTATTGCTTGACCACACGTATTGCACGTCCTTCTGTGAGCACTCTGAAAGCAAGATGGTAGGGACCAGACCCATGTCTTCAGTAGCCTTTGCCTTTCCTCTCATTCAGTTGGCCAGATCCTCTTTACTGAGCACAGGGTGCTGTGGGCTGTGCCAGGTGAACATTCCACAGTTGCATATGAAGTGGTGAATAAATGAACAAACGTCAGAATTACTGACAAAGGTCAAGACCCAGGTCTACAAAAGACCATAAGCAAGACCTAAGATGAGTCTTATGTGAGCAAAGTAAAGGGCAGGAAGAAATCAGAGAAGGGAGAGAGGAATTCTAAGTTGGATGAGTACAGAAGTGTTCGTATTTTGAGCTAAGCTTCAAGGTTCTAATCAGAAGGGGTAAGAACAGTGTGTACAATGTAAGCAATAAGAGAACATGGATGGAAAAGCCAGAAGGACAGGGTTCAAGTCAGGCCATCTCCAGGCTTGGGCTTCAGATGAGTCCCCATGGGCCTGCGGCCATCCTCTGTGGAGGATGGGGCCTCCTCTCTGGCCTGCCTGGGTCTGGAGCCTGCTTACCCATTTTTCACCCTCCTGGCCTGGATATTGGCCATAAGTTGCCCAGGTGTCCCAGTCGCTTCTCACAATTTGGAAAGGGCTTATTCTTTCAGAAAGGGGGCATGCTAGTGTGGATGGAGAAGGGAGGAACAAACTACAGCATAGAGGAACAGCAGCATCTGGGGACGGGGAAGTCATGTCAGGCTGCTGAGATGTGCCAGGTAGCTCTTGCCTTACATGGCTGTTTTCAGGGACAGATGAGCCCCTGCTGTGAAGATGTTCACCATCAAAGAGGGATTAGAACAAAATCAATAGAAATAATGCAAAACTACAGAAAACTGTTAAAATGGTGCTCTCTGGTCCTTGCAAACTGGGCCATGGTTTGGTCATCAGAGATGGTACAAAGGGGCGGGACAAGTGTGGGAAGATACAGCAGAGAGACAGAGGAAGGTAAAGGTTGCACCAAGATCTCCCCTTCCAGGCTCCTGGCCCTGACTCTTGCTCCTGGTACTCCCAGGTGGCGGCTTCCCTACAGCTGCCCGCCCCCACCAGTCAGGCTCATGAGTTGCCTGGTCTAAGCCCCCCGGGGGACAGTGAAGAGATCCTGCTCCAGGAACACCTAAGCATGGGTGTGCATGATCATGTTTTCATGTCATTACAAATCCATTGGCACTTATCTGTGCTTGCTCTGGTGAAAATAAAATTACTCAAGTTTTTCCCCCCTTTTTTTGTTTTTGTTTTTGTTTTTTTTTTTTTTTACAGAATCATACGATGACCCAACACAGCAGTTAGTGCAAGTACCGTCTCTCAAGGAGAATTACTTTTGTGGCACAAAAAGGGAACATGTTTTACTCTTTGCACGAAACTTTCATTGTTAATGTATATTATTCAGAACATTGTATTGTACCATAAAACTTGTATTATCAAAACTGTTGGATGTTCATGTGTTTGAACTTTTGAGCACCGGATAGACTCCTTGTATATAAAGTGTTGCACATGTATTATGTCGTCTGATACTAAAATGGTCTTATAAAGACAAGTGGACTTGGGCCCTATTCAGGCAAAACTAAAAAAAGAAAAAAAAAAAGAGAGAGCAAGATGGCTTAAGAGAAAGTATATTCAAGGAAGACAGATTAAAAGCAACTGTTACACATGGGACTATGGTTGGACTTCCTTTTATTTACGCTTAAGCCTAGAATTTCTCTTTTGGTATATCAACAGTTAAAATCCAAGACTATTTTTTATTGCTGAAGATTCTTGCAAACCACGAAGAGATGTTCTCACAGAACAGAACCCCAAGCTGGATACGGCCCGTATATATATTTGTAAGCCTTGCGATGTGACAGGTAGCATCACTATATATGCAATAGTTGTTATGTAGACTGTCAAAGAATTTTTTTTTCCTGGAGACATTTGAAGCTTTGAGTGTTCAAGGTTTTCCTTAATGATTCACACAGCCAAATTCTTGAATCAGTTGAACTAACCTGTATGTTACTGTTATTAATGTTTACTCTGCGGTCTGAACCTGGAGATTACTGGAATTGTTTTCCAAGAGGAAATAAATTCAGTTTACCATTAAGTATGAGTGTATTTGTGTGTTTTCTTTTCCTAGTTACTCTATCATTTTTTTTAAAAATCTAATTGCCTGCACCCTTGGATATGAAATCTGCACTTGAGCATATCCCAGCATAACCTCAATCATATTTAACCTTTTCACACTGGGCCAAGTGCAGCTGGGAGGATATTCATCATACTGCACAGGGAAGGAATCAGACCCAGTATACTCCACTCTCTTCGAAACTAACAGGTCACAATGTACTTGAGGACTCTGACATCACAGATGGATGTGATGGCTGTTTTCTGCATAATTTGCAGCCCAATTCATGTCATGCTGTGCAAATCTGAACTCAAAGTAGATGGCTGCAATTTGAGAGGCAGTTTGGCTTATGTGTACTTAAGAAGCAGCATTGTTCAGAAGACAAAGCACAGAGCAGGGAGTCAGATGGCTGTTAGTTCTGGTTCTGGCACTGATCCCAATGGGGTCTTCTCCAAATTGCCTCACCTCCTGGCCTTGGTTCACTTGGCCAGGGAAAGTGACAGCACTTGGTCATCAGCCTTCACACTGGCATGGGGTGGCTCTGGAATATGACTGCCACCATAGCCTGCCCTAAAATGGCGAATTATTAGGAGCTCTAATTGCAGAGCTTTTGTGTATGTTTTGAAAGAAGAGCATAATAGCAATATGTACATTCGACCCTGATATACATGTTTAGTTGAAATTGATAAGTGTAGATGGGAGAGTCATGGGCAGCTTTCATCCAAATCATGCTTACAATGTTTAACCCACTGAGTCTTTTGACCTGGTTTAAGCCCTGCAGATCTTTAAAACTTAAACAGGTAAGAATTCTCACAGTACTTTTTTGATGAGAAAAGTACCACATAGACAGATTGAATTTATTGTGACCACCTGTCACCAGGAACCTGTCCATGAAAGCAAAGTCATCAGCACCACAAGGCATAATCCTCACTTCCTGGTTCTCAGACCTTTGCCTGTGTGAGGATCCCCTAGACGGCTTATTAATCCTAGGATGCCAGACCCAACTTCCGGAGCTGCAGACTCAATGAAGCTCAAAAATATACCTGTTAAAGATGTTTCCAGATGATGCGGAGGCTGCTAATGGGTGGGCCACATTTTGAGAACTACCACTCTACGTCATTTCCAAGTGAGGCTAATGCATTAAGTGTGAATAATCAAACAAAGCACATTACACTATTCATTTTGTTTCCAATATTTAAAAATTGTCAGATTTTAAGATCATTCTGAAACACATACTTTGTAGTGATTAGAATACACACACTCACCAGAATGCTGTGTGTGTGCGCGTATGCACTCACTTGTGTGTGGGTGCTCATGCACACACGTGTTTAACTTTTTCATGTTAGGAAAACCTTCATCTATACATTTCACAATGGATTGCCAGCATGCTATTTAATTAAAAAGCTTTTTCACCAGCTACATAAATAATGAAGTATGCTGAGAATATGCAAGTACATCCATAATTAAAATACTCAGCTATATTTAAAAAAAAATTAAGATCTCTGGTCTATCCAGGATTTTGCATTTAAAATGAAAGAGCCACATTTAATAATGATTTTTTAAAAGCTTTAAAACTTCTGGTTATTAATGAGTGGGTTATATTTTACTAAAAGTAAGCTGTTCTGTGTTTACAGAAAGCAGGTGGTGGTGTTATCCCAGGGATGAGTCCCAAGTTGCCTTTAACCATGTTGCGTCTCAGAGGCTTCCCAGACTTCAGGTCAACACCAGGAGTTGACATTCTTAGAAGCAAGAAAGGCAGGGTTTAGCCTCTTCCAGACAAAGCTGGGAGGCCAGTGGAGGTGACCATTATCTGCCCCGTATTGTAGGTTGATCCTTGCTGACCACAAGGTTAACAAGGCCTTCTTCCTCCTTAGCCATCTCTATTTTGATCACAAATACTGAACAGTGCTTGAAATGGTCATTCCAGTCTTTGGCAGGTTACCGTGTCTATATTTATATTCTACCCATTCCCTAAGGATATAAGGGAGCTTAAAATAAAGATCAGCAAAGCATTAATAGGAAATTAGCATCTGAGGGGAAGAAATCTACTGAAGTGTTGCCCTGCTTAAGCTTCAGTTTGAGTTTTGAGTGCATTTTAGCATTGACTTGGAGCTTCCCAACAGGGAAGGGGGAGAAAAGTAACCAGAGAGGAAGGAATATAACAGTTCCTCAAGAGAAAAGTTTTCCTAGTATGTAATTCCAGAAGAAATTTCTCAAAGGTCTTCTATTTAGCTAGGTGGCCAGTATAATGACCACCATTCCTGATCATAATTTTCTGACTTAATGCATTGGTTCTCATCTGGAGAAATGCTGCTACATCTATGAGGAGGGGCTAGGGATGCTGCTAGCATCCTTCAGTACACAGGATAGGCCTCCCGAACAAAGAATTATCTGGTGCCTAATGCTATAGTACCAAGATTAAAAAGCTCCTCTCATGGAAATGTTTATATGAATTTTCAAGGATCTAATGCCCTCTTTGCATTGGAGTCACCAGGAAAACTTAAAAATTACATTACCTGCATCTCACCTTTGAGGACTTACTGCCCTAGAGTGTGGTTTTGGCATCCACAGCTCCCCAGGTAAAGTAGTCAAGCATGTGACCCACTGAGCCAAACTCACATTCTCAGGGGAGTGTAGTGGATTCAAGACTAAAGTTTTGAAATAACATCCAACTTGAGACTATCATGCTAAGTGAAATAAGCCAGGCTCAAAAAGCCAAAGGCCAAGTGTTGTCTCCAGTATGTGGATACTAACCCAAAATGAGGAAAAGAACAGTGCAGTAGACAAAAGGGAGGGAAATGCAAGAGGGAAGAATGAGACAGGGAGATTTTGGACTTAAGTTTCCTATGTTCATATATGAACATATCATAGTGAATCTCAGCAACATGTATCTCAATAAGTCTCTAAATTAAAAATGAATTATTAATAAACAGATCTGTAGAGTAGAAGGAAACAATGAAATACTGGGGACTGAATTATAATAAGTTATACTTAATGGTTTTAAAAATATCAATATTTATCCTATTGTCAAATATATATAAAAAGAACAGGGGGTAGGAGGAAGGGAAGGGGAAATACTGGAAACTGGGTTAAAACAAGGTACATTCCAAGCTTTTATAATTATGTCAATGTATATTCTATTGTCATGCATATAAAAAAAGACAGGGGTGGGAGGAAGGGAGGGGAAGGGAATAAACTGTTGACTGAATTAGAAGTTAAACTCCATGCTTTTATAATTATGTCACTATATATTCTAATGTCATGTGTACCCAAAAAGAACCAATAAAAATAAAGAAAAAGTAAAATAATGTCCAAGTAGTAGAAAAGCAGCCTGGGCTTTAGGCATCCTCTCAACATCACCTTTTACAATTGGGCATCATCCAATTATTTAACTCTGTAAAGTAACATGATAAACAATATAAAGTAAGAAGAGAAGGAAAAAAGGAAAAATGACCCAGAAGCCCTGTCACCCTTACTGGATCAGGGATTACTAACAGCTGGTGAGAAATCTGGCCCAGTGGGACCTCTGGTAGCCTGGAGAGTCAATGTCCAATTCACCTGCCCTGCCTGGGGCCTTCAGAGAAAGGAGGCTCCTGGTGCCATCTTGGCTGGGTCCCAGGAGAAGCCAGCAACCCAGGGGGTTATATGCTATGTTCCAATTTTCAAAAGTTGGCAACCTACTCCATTTTTTAAAAATTCAAACTGCTGATCCCCACTGTGTGGACCATATGAGATGCACTTTCAGGCCAGGCCTGACTCACAATGCCAGTTTTGACCTCTGGCACCAACTTTTATTTTTTTTCTAAGTCCAGCATTTTTTCTAATGTAACGTTTTATTTTTTTATATTTTATTTAAATAAAATAAAAGCACCTTAAGGGTATACTGTTTTTGGTTTTGTTTTTTAAGGGAGAAGGACACACAGAGAGAGAGAGACAGAGAGAATCAATTTTTATTGAGTTTTTCACATGGCTTTCATTGCTCTGACATTTAGCTGTGTACGTGGATTCTGGGGTTTGAACCCGTGTACTTGCGCATGTTGGGCATGCGCTGTAATTGTGGAGCCACAGCTCCAGCCCCCTAATGTGACATTTTAAAAGAATAATTTGAAAATTTTGCATTGGGAAAATTCTCAGTGCCATCTTTTTCTCTATGACCTTAGCCCCTCTGTCAGCCTCAATTACTTTAGCTATACAATAGGAATCCTAGAATTGACCTCATGAAAGTGTTTGCGAAGAATACGTGCTAATGAAGGAGGAATGCAGCAGTCCTCGATTCGTTGTTGAGTACTCTTGAACTTTCATGTTTTAACATAAGTTTATTAATACTTGAAGAGAAATAAGTGCCACATCATCTCAGTAGTGAAGACAAAAATAAACTACACCATTTTTAAAATACTAGACTTAGGGGACCAGGGGGAGGAAGGAGGAGAAAGAGAGGAGAGGAACTGGGAATGAAATTGACCATCTTGTGGTGTGTGCATGTATGAATATGTAACAATAAATCCCACTACTATGTATAATTATAATGTATCAATAAATAATAATAATAGTAAAAGAAAAAAGTTACAAAAATAATTTGATTTTTTGCTATAAAATTTTGACTTGTGCCTTGTGTTAAATGTGCAATTATATGCTGTTTTGAGGTAGCCCTGTGGCTTCCACATTTATTTGTCTTGCTGAAGAATGAGCAGTTAGCTCTGAATAGATGCCTCCTATATGATCTGCTGTTATTCTGGGACACTGAGATTTCAGATAGATTATGTCAAGAGAGGAAGGATAGCATATCCACCAATGCAAGTCAGAGCTGGATATATTCCATGTTGCCATTGAAGGCTGGAATTGATATGTTTTAATATGTTTTGGAAGTCATGCAAACTGATGATAAGATTGACAATTGATAAGTGTGAGCTGGAGTGGTGGCTCAATGCTTATGGCACTTGCCTGGCATGCACAACTACATGAATTCAAACCCCAGCAATACATATAAAATGAAGACTTGGAGCAACAAAAGCCACATGAAAAATTAAATAAAATTGATTCTCTCCTTCTCTGTCTCTCCACCCCTCTCTCTTAAAAAATAATTGATAAGTGTAATCAGTGTTTCATCCCAAATGACAGATTGTAGCACCAGAGATCTACTAGGGGCCCCCACGGGCTGAACCAAGCTTCTCCAAGCAGCTGTTTCAGAACTTCAGCAAGGACAGCAGTCAACTCTCAAGTTCTGCTCCGCAGAGCATGGCAGCCTTGACTTTGTCTGCTTGTGCCTGTTGGGTGCAGCATCACAGAACCCTTGAGAAAGGGCATTTAGAAATCCAGCTGCCATTACAGAACACCTGCAAGCGCTTCTCCACTTAGCTTCTGGAGGCCAGAGCCTCTCACTACCTCCCGCATGAAGGAAGCTTCCACCAAAAGTCCTGAAAACTAGAGTTCAAGGAAGAGGGATGATTTAGGGGAAAATGGCCCAGCATGAGTTTCTGGCAGGATCCCAAAGCTCAGGTCTGATTGGCACTACATTCCTGGGTGAGTGCCTCCTGAGGCTGAGGAGTAGCCACCACCATCTCTGCCAGATT
Organism: Aplodontia rufa; assembly: GCA_004027875.1. NCBI lineage: Eukaryota > Metazoa > Chordata > Mammalia > Rodentia > Aplodontiidae > Aplodontia > Aplodontia rufa. The sequence goes on from PVKS010001230.1 coordinate 50,330, forward strand.
CCTCTGTAATGAAGTCAGCTGTCAACTCCTTGGGGGGAAAGGCACAGAGCCCCTTTATTTCCAAGCAGGTGTTGCAGCATATTAAAGGTTGAATTCCATCTTGTGCTCACATCCTGAATGAGCCAGTTTGCAGGCAAGCTCAGTTCTTTCTGCAAAGAGGGAAACTTGGCAATGGTGAAGGCTGAGTACTTAAATGGCAATCAACTTCTGGCTCATATCAATTAATTCCTTCATGGACTTCTGCCTAAGTATAGCATCTTGAATCCCCAGCTGCAGATGCAATGAAAAACAGCCCAGACAACACATGCCACCAACTCAGGGAGGGTGCACCCACAAAATGATGGGTGATTCTACCCATGGATGCCGACCTGGGGCTGCCCTTGTTTACCTGTGGATTATAGGGTACAACATATGCCTATTTCTCTGGTGGAGAGTTCTTTGACAAAACTTCTACTAACTGAGTGAAATCCCTCTGAGGGGAATCTTCTTTTGGCTTTAAAATAATGTAAATCCAAATTGACCATGGGATGTGGAGGCAGAATGAAAACTAGGAAATCAGTGAAGGACTTTATTGTCCCTCAGGAACCAGAAAACCCTATTCAAAGATGGTCTTTATCTCAGGGAACCTACCACAGAGATCTCCCCAGCTCTCTGTTGCAAGAACAAGGAGTGCCTTGATCAAGAGCTGCGGACAGGCCAGGGGTGAGTGCGCTTGGGGCCCTGGGAGATTTGCCAGTTCTTCAATTTATTTGGCAGATGCAGACAGTGTAATTCAGACCAAAAGTCTACACTGGGATATGCATTTGCAAATGTCTCATAACACAGGTAAGCTCTCCTACTAAGCTAATGATCTAACAGTACAGCTAGCACCAAGGTGTTACCAATGAACCTCAAGGTCACCTGGCAGGGTCTAACTCATGTTTCCTCCCTGGCACATGAAACATCGCTAGGTTGTTTCTCTGATCTCCTCTCCTGATTCAGAAAGAATTTGGTTCCCTTCTTCAGGAGGCAAAACTTTTGGTTTACTAAGGATCATGCTCTGTCAAAGGTGGTACTTACTAAGCTATTTAAACATGCAGCTGTTTTAATTAAGTTAAAATAAAAAATTCAGCTTCTCAGCATTACTGCAGGAATAGTTCAAGCACACATTTGCCAGACAGGGTTCATAGCTACCGTAGGATCTGCACGGGTATAGGACATTCTCTTCATCATGGATCTATAGGAACACCCTATACTTGAGCTCACCCCTCCAGCCTTCTGTAACCCCTCTGATATAACAGAAGGCCTTTTTTCCTAGCTCCTTCTGCCTCTTTCTCTTTTTGTATTCATATGTGCGCAGATTTTTGCATTTAAAAATAATTTCAAAAATCTTTTGCTTGACCTTAAAATGGTCTCATAAGTCTATAATATTTATTTCCTTCATTTTCTTCCAAATTTCTCGACTTTGTGGTCTGCCCCCACATCCTCCATTTCCTGGCCACTGACTCACCTGCAGACTGGCTCCTTCAATCTGCTTTTACAGAAAATGTGCTCTCCAACGTCTCCAGTGGCCTCCTCATCAAACTTTTATATATATGTATCTACTCCAGTCCCCATTCTCTGCATTGCAATTGAGACCATGAGCCACTGGCTCCCATGTTCTTGGGCACAGCTTAAATAGAGTTCGAATCTTTTTCTGCCACTTACTAACTATGGAGACTATACCAAATGCCTTTGCTTCGCTGAGATGCCTTTTCCTCGTCTTTAATTTGAGGATAAGTATACTTATGAAATATAGTGAGTTTTTTTTGTCAATATTATCATCAATAGCTAAAACTACCTGAAACACATTAATTCTGCTCTACAGTACAGTGATCGTGTTAAATATTATTACTTTTGTGTAATTCTGCCTCCATTTTCATCCATTCTGCCTTCACTGCCTTTTCTCCACGGTACCGCTTATCCTTCAGATTCCCCTGCACCACTTCTTTCTGAGCGTTCCAGTTCCAGAGAGCATCTTCCCCCGATGCCTCCTGCCTGTGAGAATCTGGAGTAAGAGTCTTTTCCATAAAAAGCTGAATATTCCTTTGTCTTTGCAGAGTACCTTACCCTTGCCCCATGCTACCTGCCAGTTCATACCTCATCCAGCTTCAACCTATTTCTGTGGGTCAAACCATTCTCCCTTGCACATCCAGTTCCTTCCCGGTTCCATTGTTCACTCCTGCCCACTCCTGCTCTTTGCCCACTTTTTCCTCCGCTCGTAGTTTGGTCCTGCTCAGTCCTGTGGTCCCAGATCAAGTCGCTTTCTTCCTCCACAACACCTGTTCCGATCTGCCCTATTACTTCCTTTCTTTGGAATGCCTTTTGCACTCACAAACTAATTGCCAATCCCTGATTTCCTTGAAAAGAAGAAAACAAGTTCGCCTTCCTATCTGGGTTGTAAATCTTCCAGGAGTAGGGGTCTGCTCACTTTCTCTCTTTTCCTCTTTTCTCTGCTTTTTAATGCACACTTGCTGCTTTCTCATAGAAGTTCAGTGAGGCACATGATGAACTCATAGCTTGACTGCTGTCCTCAGCTGATCTATTTCCACATCCGTGGGCTCTTTGTCTGCCCTGTGCCAGGGACAAGGGCTAAGGAGGTACAACAAGGGGTGTACCTCACAGTCACAGAAGTTCCTTGGCTTACAATAGGTTTACATCCTGATAACCTGTCATAAATTGAAAAAAAATCATAAGGTGTTTTTTTCTTAATCTAATGATTGCATGGCCCCATGGGAACCGCACTCACTGTTGCTGTCCAAAGTGGTGAGGTAAGATCACATTGCATGTTTTGCTAATCCCAAAAAAGATGAAAATTCAAAATTCAAAGTAATCTTAGTACTGAGTGCATAGCACTTTCACACCATCATAAAGGTGAACCGTCCTAGGTCAGAGATCATCCTCACAATCACCTGGACACTCAGTCTCCGTCTTTTCTCCATGTTTAACAAACCATTGACCTCGTGAACCAGGTGAGGAAGGGCATCCAGGACCCAGGTCAGCAGACTGGATTTATAGCCTCAAGATAATAAGTTGCATGTCCAGAATGCCTCCCTCTCTAGTTTGATCAACAGTAGTGATTTCAGTTGACGTGTTTAGCACCAAAATCCTGCAATCAGCTGCTGCTGAGCAATATGCTGCAAGACAGCAAACCAAGGAGATGCGGTCCACACCAGCGTGAGCAACACTTCCCTTTTCTGAATGGAGTCTCGCACTGGAAATGGCTCGTGCTACCCATATTCAAAATGAAGGTTAAAACAGCATTCAAAACTGAATCTGAAAAGGTACGGAATACATATGTAAATCCAAGCTGCAGCCCGTTCCTTCTTAAAGCAACAAAGATGTTGACTGTGATTACAGATAATAAGAGCTTTCCTTCTGATGAAATGAGTATATACTGAACCAAGCACACAATATATTCCCATGACAAACATATTTACACTCAACTCAGAACATGGAGAGAAAAGAAAATGTCAATAGTTGACAGCTTCTTGGCCTATGGGGTGTAATCCGGGAGCATAATAAATTCATTTAAGCTCAGTGTTGAATAAATGCATGTTAGGCCGTGCATTTTTTTGGCCTTTCCCCCGACACATTGTTTGAATACAATGTCACGTTTCTCTGTGTTGCACACTCTTCGTGCTGCTGTCAGCAGAGACAGGGACCAAGCTAATCCTTTGGGTCAAACCTGGAGTAATTTTCCCTAATGAGTAAAGATAGGAAAGAAGAAAAAAAAAAAAAGACCATGAAGGAAAATAGGAAAATGCCTGCTTGCCACATGTGGGTAGATAACTATTTCATGCTGGAAAATATACCTCAAGAATGCCGGCTGCTGGGAGGGTGCAGGTCCAAGAGAAGATGTATTTCCACACAAGATGTCAATCATGCTGGTATGGGGACAAACATAGGCAAAGAGAAAGACCACATCAAAGGCCACCTCTATTTAGAAGCTGGATACTATTCCCTTCTCCCCAATAATATATTTCTCATCCCAGCCAAATTGAATGCGAAGATATGTTCCTTATTCCTGGCAGATCTCACAAGATAACAAGCATTTCACGTGTGAAAGCATGACATATTGGTTAAGACTGAAAATAGCGTGTTGCTGGTAGAGTTCAAGTATATAGGAAACACTACACCCTACTGTTTCTGTAAATGCCAGAGTTCCATTGAGTCTAGACAGATGGTAGCAGGCAAAGATGCAATCTTATAATCAAAAGCTAAAATATGTCAAAAATATGTTAGCAAGCAAAATAGAACAGATTACTAGCTTCCCATGTCATGACAGCTTGCAAAACATGTTAGGATGTGGAAGCTCCAGTTATGTCAATAAAGGAACAGTAAACAGAACAGCAGTAAGTGGCGTGAGAGCTCATGTACCGACTGTCCCTCAGCCACAGTTTGGGGAACAGAGTGAGTCATGTGGCCACAAGAAGCCCCAGTTGGATATTAGCAGATCTCCAGAATCACTTGTGGGGATCCATTTTCCCTCAAAGAGTAACAAGTTTCTCTTCGATACCTAAAAGCTGTTTAACTAAATTACACAAGGCACTCAAACTTCCCAGAGAGAATTGTGAAGGTTCCATTGAGAATCATCATGCCACTTAGCTCAAAGAAAGAAGAGGTTGCTATTTTGTGACAACAAGGTGTACCCAAGTCTTCCTGTATATTTCAATCTTGGCCCAAGGAAATTTATTTGACAACAGACTTGGTTTCTTACTGTCTTGGCTTTTTTTTTTTTTTTTAAAGTTGTGAGGACGGAAAGCAAGGTTAATTGTGATAGGGCGGAGATGGAGATGGAGGTGTTAACTTTTATTGAGCATCTATTATAGAACAGGTTATGTGTTGATGTCATCAAATTAGACCTCTCAGCCTGTTAAAATTCAGAGAAGATCACTTGGACCATTCCATGTCCAATGAAAGTTCAAATTTGATCTTTTCTCCACCGTCTATAGCCAGGGAATCCAGGAGTGAGAAGAAAATGGTAATGAGTGGCCTTATGTTCTTGCTCTAGTATCACCACCTCTGGCACCTGGGTCCCCCTGTGATTGAGACTGTCACTGCTCCACATGGCATCAGAGACTCGAAAGTCAGCCCCACTTTTTAATCTGTTGGAGAAGTGTCAATGTACCAGAGAATGCTGCATTTTAGATATATTATGATCAGGTATCTGAGTCACCAGTATCACATAAGAAAAGATGATAATTGAATTTGTGGGCATAAGGTAAGGAAAGGAACTATTTGCAAGACTGGACTCCCCACTGGAAAAGAAAGGACCAGGATAGGCAATAACCCCCACTGTGGACTTCAGAGATCAGAAGTGTCTAATGCAAATTTTTAAGCTGTGTTGTGTTGATGTGGTTGTGTTGGGTTGTCCCTGAGGACTGAGCCAAGCCAATGTCTTCTGCTGTCTCCTTACAACATCTACAGTCGAAGGGCATTGCTCACTAGTGCTGCTGGGCAAGGGGACCTTCGTGGAGAACTGAAACAGGGGACAAGTCCTGTTCCTGGTGAAAACAGAGGCACACGAAGTGGGCCCTGAGAATGAGGAAGCCGCTGGCATCTGGATTACCCACAGCAAATGGCAGGCCCGTAGAAACACCCTGGAGAAGAAGAGCCCAGAGCCTGGGATGACTATAAATGCAGCCCCTCTGCTTCCAGGGCACAGGCACCACCAGCTAGCTGGAGTCCTCCAGTGGTGTTGGGGCTGCTCCCCACCGAATGCTCCATCTGGTGCCACTCACTGCTCCCTCTACTCCAACTTCCCACTCTCCCTCTGCCCCCCTCAGTCCAGCAAAAGCGAATTCCTGTGGATGGGATTTAAGACTAACTTCCACTGATCTGGATTGCAGGCATGTTTGCCCCCGAAGTCTCTACCCCAAGAGACTTCACAAAGTATTTTTGTAGCACATTCTCTCCTTGAACTTTGAGAAATTCTCATACTAGGTGTTAAAATAATAAATGTTGAACTTGAACAATATATGTGTCTTCCTAAATCCACACAACAGCTACTTGATATCCCCATTTTACAAAGGAGGAACGAGGGATACAGAATGGTAAGGCAACCGGCCAGAGATCTCACAGCTAAGTGGGGAACTAAAAGATTCCATGAAAGAGAGAGAGAGAGAGAGAGGAGAAAAGTGCACTTATGTGCTATGCATTTATGTATCACTTAAAGACCAAATGTAGAATAGTGTCCCTACGTACAGAATAGCCATAAGCGTTTATTCCTTAGCATCCTATTTGACATTCCATCAAGAAAGATAATCCTTTATTAGACCAAATAAGACCACTTGACTTCTCTACAACTGTCATTCTGTAGAAAAAAAATGACTTAGGGTGGGCTTCCACTAAGTAATATATGAAATATGCAATTCACACTTTCTGGTAAAATTGAAGCAGGTGAACTCTAACTGACAGGAAGTAATGAACGTAAAAAGCCAAAGGGAATATTTCAGTTTAAGCAACCATATGCTGTAGTTATTGATAGGAGCACAGAGGTAATGGTCCCCACTTTATAATTCACTTGGTCTCTCTTTTCTTAAGTGCACCTAAGTGGATTTTCTCCCACGGGTGGAGTCAATATAGAAAAAAATATTTGGGGGACTCTTCATATGATGAAGATGATTCAGGGCCAACTGAGCTCTGAGGGAAGGTAAGTAGGGGTCAGATCATGGGGTAATGAAGCCTGGGAGGCAATGTGCTGGGTCCTGAGTCCCAGTCCTACTGTGTGATTTTGGACATGGAACAAGCCCTCTGAGCTTTACCTTGGAAGTGGGGAAGGTCTCCTTGTGTCGGAGTGCTCTTGAAAACAAAGCTGAGCATGGATATGGGTCATCCAACAGCATGTCTGTCGTTGTCAGTAACTGTTAGTTCCTATTCATTAGTTTAGTGTCCCTGAAAGCTCCTTCAGCCTAGGAGCAACCAAGAGTTTAAAGAGCTATTGTTAATTTACTTATGGTCCATTTTTCTATCAGGTGCCGTGCACAACATTGGAATTGCAAAACCAAGTAAGTTACCATTTTTTTAGTCCATGAGGTTATTGGATGACAGGAACCAGAGAAACCAGCATGTGGCCGCAACGCACATTGGCAGTGCCAATGGAAATATTGAAAAGGTACGGTGGGAAGCCAGGGGCAGCGCCTGTGCCCGCGCACGGGAGCTCCACGAAGGCAGCCCTGGGGAGGCAGGAGTGGGAAACATGTGCAGTTCTCCGCCTTGCCAGGCCTGGACAGAAGCTGCCTGAATGTTAATAAAGACAAACTTCTGTCATTTTGTTGAAATTATTAAAATAAATATTGTGTGTGTGTGTGCACAGAAGACAGTTCATGTCACATTTTCAGAGTCATCAAAGCGGGACGTATTAATCATGATTTTTTATTCTAATGCTTTGACATCTGGGACCTTGCTGACCCTGAAAGAAACACTAGCCCAAATCCCTAGAGACAGTAAACTTGTCTGGGAGCAGCCCAGCCCCTTGCCCTCCGCCGCCTGTGCTGGGATCCTGAAGGAATCTGCCCACACCTGCCTTCCCTAATCACCCCAGGCCTAGGAAGGTACCAGAGACGTAAAGGCAGCCCCACGCATGGGAGCCCCCTGGAATTATTCAAACCAGCCAGTCCCAAGCCTGCTTGCCCGATCTCGCTGCCAATTTATTTTTCCCTAAGGAAACCACCCTGAAGGTCTTATTGTTCCCTCTGCTCCTGACCAACAGTATAGTGTTTCCCCAGTATGCCCTCCCTGAAGCACAGTGGTTCCTGCTTCTAGAGATCTGCAACTGTAAAAACTTCTTTCTTCTGGGGCAGGGGGTGCTTGCCTGCAATTCCAGCAACTTGAGAGGCTCAAGAGGATGGCAAGATCAAGGTCGACCTCAAAAACTTAGCCAGGCACTGCCTCAAAATACATTTAAAAGGGTGGGAATGTGGCTCAGTGGTAGATCGTTTGCGTAGCATGCTTGAGGCCCTGGATTCAATTCCCAGGCCCTCACGCGCAAACACACACACACCCCTTCCTTCCTGACAGTCCTCTCTGTGTCTATACATGATTCAGTCAAATGATAGGTGCATTCTAAACACTATATGTAAGGAATAAGTGGAGGCTCAGAATCCGTCCCTCAGTCTCCACACTGCAGCAAAGACCATACAGAGGACAAAGGGATGGTGGCCATCTTGTCTCTGTGTCATTGCCAGCACTCCACCAAGTGCTAGTACACACTGAGTGCCAGGAAAGCATTGTTAATGAATGGATATGCTACTGCCCCAGGCACAGTGGTGACAGCAGGCAAAGGTTGGTTCCCTCTGGGTGCCAAGTCCAAAGACCTGGCAATTCTTCCTCTCTCTTCAGGCCAATAGCACACTTTGGTCTTGGGGATGGGGACACAGAAGACCACAGCCCCACCACAGGGAATGCAGACAAGTAAACCAACAGACCAGCAGTTCCAGAGGACAAACTCCTGGGGATCCTGGTCCTAGCCACCATACGGGGATCAGAATGGAGCCCTGGCAAAGAACAAGGGACTGGATTCTGGGAGAAAGAAGAGAACATTCAGGTTAAAACAAGGGAGATTCGTGAGATCAGTGAGCAAAACTTTGCTCTAGATTAACGGAAAATAGCAAACAAGCCCAGGCTGACCTGCCTGCAAATACAAATGCTCTGGAACCTGGATATGGCACCAGCCCACCCTTAGGGACAGTAACCAGGGTAGAGTAGGGAAAGCGAAGCCAAAATCTGTTAGTTCCCCAGTGTGACAATACCTGACAATGTTTTCACGGATTAGTATTAGAATGTACAGCTGCACTTTAGCCACTCAAATCTCTCGGCCTTCATTTAACTTCCTTTGTTCTGTTGCGTATTTGCTCCATCCCTGGGAACCCTGAACTATTACCAAAATATTATGCTAATTAATGGAGTTAGTAAAATGTCACCACTCAGGGGACTCAAGTCCAGATTCTCATGCCTGGCTGAGGTTGCGTGTCTAAAGCCTGCACACCGGAGTTATAGCAAAGTTGCCACGTCACTCACATTGCACATCAGGATGCCAGGAGTGTGTGGCTCTGTCATTTTCCTCTTCACCCATTTGATCGTTTTCCTGAGCACCCCTCTTCCAGGTAGAGGGAGACAATGACAACCCCGCTCAGTCCGCTCAGTCCAGTTTAGCGAAGTTGGTCCTGTGCGGTCATCAGAAGAGTCTCTTTAGGTAAACAAAATCTCAAGACAAAACTCCCGTCTCTCCCATGCCCCTCTCCATTGCCCTATTCTCGTAAAAATGGCATCTGTAGGCTGAAATGGTAAACAGATCAGGAGAAGACAGGGTGTGAGCACAGATCCAATGCGGCAGCGCTGCCAACAGGGTGTGTTCCAGAGCCTCGTGGATCTTTACCAGGAGACTAGACTGTGAAGACTCCACCCTCGAGGTCATCGCAGGAGTGAGTGATCTAAGCCACTGTTCCGTATAGAAGGACAACGTTGGCTCCCTCTTGCATGTCCCTCTTTCTCACTTTCTCTTGCCCTTCTACGTTCTTCCATAGGGTGACACAGCCAGAAAGCCCACACTAAATGCCAGCCTCTGACTCTTGAACTTCTCAGCCTCCAAAACTCCATAAATCTCTGTCCTTTATAAATTCCCCAGTGTCAGGAATCGTTTGATAGAAGCACAGAATGGATGAAGACACATTCCTTCACTTTTTATGTATTCCTCTCTGCAGAAAAAGGGACATTTTTGGTGATATGAGGAGAAGGTGGCAGCCATTGGACCATGATAACTGGGGAAGGGGACAGATCCAGGGGGCTGCATTTGTTCTCATTTTGGCGTTCTCTGCTCTGTCTGCCCCTGAGCAGGTTTCTTTTTGTGCAGAGCAGCTAACCCTGGGGACTCCCAAGGCCATGTGGGGAAAGCTAGATGGAGGCCGTGCTTTGGTTTCGGAGCAACCGAAAGCTCCACTTTAAAGAAATAGAGTTGATACTCTTTTTGCTCTTCATCTACCTCCTTGTTCAGTTCTGAGTTTTCAGTTAACCTGATGGAGCAGGATGAGTATTTGGTTGGCATTTGTACACCACCCATGAAGGCACTAACCACACACGATGTTACAGTCTTGGGATGTTTTCCCATGAGTATAATATAGCTGCTCTCGTCACCTAGGAAGTAAGCTCAGAAAGCAGGATCTACATATTCTACCCATGCACATAGCAGAAAACCAGTTGAACTCACCATAGATGTGACCCTTTGTGATCACTCCTATAATGCTATGTAAGTAGCTTCCATAGTCTGTTGTTTAAAACCATCACAAAGTCACCCGCTACTAGTAAAAGTCACAGAAAGTCAATTTTCAGTAAACTGATAGCCACAGTTTCATAAACTACCTTCTAAATGGGTCACCAAAAATAAATACTCAAAAGGAAGAGGCGCTGAAGGATAAACGATGTCATCCCCTCTCCTTGGTAAGGCTGGCTTTCCTCCAACCAGGTCCAAGTGACCTCAATTACTTACCACAAGTCCTCTTAGTTAAATAAAATCAGTCTGCAGCCTGGGCGGCTGGGGCTTCATCCAGGAAAAGTGCCACACCGAGAGAGAATGGCTACAAAACCTGCTGAAATCTATCCAGACAGTATCTAAGCTCCCGGCAAGAAGGAAATGCCACCACCATCTGCCTCGTTTGTGATGACCTGGGAATAAATAAAAATTAACCTTGGCCCTTGAATGAATAATGGAGCTTATCAACACTTCCTTCGCGTCTCTAATGACTATTGTGAAACAAGTTTACAACGAATTTTGGAGGGACAGGGCAGGAGGGTCATTGTTCTAAATGGCTCTTTACTAGGCATGGCGCTTCCTCTCTGCTTTTCTCTTATTTTGTATCACCAAAGCACTTTGTACCCTCTGTTGGACATAGCGAAAAATAAGGAAACGTGTTTTGGACTCAGCAGGAGTTCAGCAAATGGTTGGGGAAGAAAGGAGGAAAGGAAAGAAAAGGCAGGCAGGAAGGAAGGAAGGAAAGGAAGAAGAGAGCTAGAAAGGGAGGGAATCAAAATCATGGTCAAAGTGTCTGTAGTCACTGATGACAGATGTGGGTACTCAGGTCCTGCACCTGATCTCTACCCAACTGTCAATAAATAGGCTGCTTTCCGCACTAGTCACACGCTGTTTCTATTAGTGATCATGTGATGTAGGAGTCCTTATTTTACAGGTGAGGCTATACTTTAAAAACAAAAACTTTTAAAAATCACACGCTGGACACTCAGCTAGTGAACAGAAGAGCCAGATCTCGAACCCCAAAGTGGTTGACTCCGAAATCCAAGCTCTTTCCACAACTCTGCCTTGAATCTCAGTGGAAACGATACTGGGCACAGGGGGAAAACTACTATTAACCATTAACTTTATTTTGAACTAACAAGCTAGTCACTTAGTGAGGCCCTAAAGAAATGGAACAAGGTAGAAGCACATTTTGATTGGGTTAGGAGATGGGGAGGGAGAGGTGTTGGGGAGGGCTCCGGAAACGCAGAGGGGAAATGGCTCTAGATTCCGGGATGCTAATTTAAGGTTTATTGGTTCTGGCGTTTGCTGGACCTCTGAGTGCATGCAGGCTCTCCTCAGAAAACACACTGCTGCAGATGCTTTAGCGTCGCATTTAGGATGTGTTAGTAGGGGTAGAACTGGCCAGAGCCTTCACCACCGGGAGACTGCACGTGTAGAAAAAGATGCACGTTATAATTTTTTTGTGAACTGGATTAGGCTGGAGCTCAGTCAATTTTGCTGTATTTTTTTAGTCTGTAAAGAAGTAGGAAAAAAAATCTTTTGATCAGATGGCTTATAGGATGTGCCTCTAGAAGAGACTAAAAGTGGTAAGGCTTCCTCCATGGTCAAAACCAGGACAACGGAGTATCCCTGGGGCTCTGATTCCCAAACTTAACACTAATTTTCTCTTTCAAATGATGATTCTAAATAATATGTGTGAACACTGCTCCCAGCAATCAGAATCAGCTGCAGAGACTTGTCGGAAGCTTGGAGAGCTGAACAGGCTATTTCTGAAACTTCTTTTGTTTTGTTTCACTAACATTATTTTCAACAAAGAGGAAAACAGCCCTTACATACCGACATATGGTACCTTCTATTTATAACCAGATTAACAATTCCTTCACACCTTGATTGAATCCTGCTTTATTGAGATGTCACAACAGATTCTCACAGCCTGCAAAGGGGAAGACTTACAAATGGTAATATTATGACAAGCGAGACACCTAAAAGTAAATGAATCATAATTGATGACAATTAGAAGGAGTTCACCACAAACACAGAATCAAGTTGTGATGGTGAGCAGAGTTCCTGTCTTGCAGAGGTAGGATTACCATGGAGAAAGTCAGCTGAGTCTTCATTGAGAAGCTGCAAGCCATTCACATCTGTTAATGCACAACTTGTTTTGATATTGATGGGGGAAGCACCTTCATGGTTGGAAGGTTTTAATATGTGTTTGTGTTCCTGGTCCAGAGTTTCACCACGGCCCATTATTCTGGAGGGATAGAACTGCTGGGTCCTTCCCTGGGATCTGGCTGGAATCATCACCAACACCTTCTTCCGCTGACCCCACCTCCATCAGCAAGTTATCAATTTTGTGCCCTCGGTATTTCCTGAAGCTCTGCATTTCTCACTGTTTGTACTATTGCCACTGAACATGGAGCCACTGCTGTTTCACTTGAGAGCTCTTGCTTTCTTCCTGGTCCAATGCCTCCCATCGATTACCTGGAATGATCTTTCTGAAGTACTTTATGTTTTTCTGTGGCTCCCAACTGCTCTCAGGATTAAGGGTCAATTTTGAGATCCTGCAATCCTGTTGAAGACCAGTGCTGCATGGTGACTGAGCAGACTCTAGTGCAAGTCTGGATTCTACCAGACAGGTGACCTTGGGAAGGTCATATAGCTTCTCTGACCCTTCAGCTCCTCTGACCCTTCTCTGACCCTCAGCTTCAGCGTCTACACAATGAAAACCCGTCGTAGTATTTATCTTACAGTATTCAGGTACGTAGGAACCTTTTGAGCTGTTGTGGATTATGCAAACTCGGCTAGCTCAGCTCAGCGCGTGGCAAAGCTTTCTTCTTGAGCTTCTCCAGCTCCCAGGCCTTCTCAGTTCTTTCAATGTGTCAAATTCTTCCTTCCTACGCTCCAAGGCCTGAACAAGGATATTGGTGGTCCCCACTGCCTAGAAGATCATCTTGAGCCCCACTGCCAGCACTGTGCCCCCAAACACTCTGCCTGGATAACTCTGAGCCACTTATTATGCCTGTTCCTGTCACCCTCTCAGGGAAGCCTTCCTTGACTACGCTTGTCTCCTTTCCCCAGAGCCAAGCTAGATTACTTTATAAAGCACTCACCTTATACTCTCTACTTCCTTTGGAAGCCCTTAACATGTTTACTTCCTCTAGATAATGCTTCTCTCTCCCTGGAAACTGAAAGCTCTGTTGAGAACAGGGACTGAGTCTATCTTGTTTACTGTTAAGTCCCCTGCACCTTAGTTTTTTGGATGAACAAATCTGATTCAGTCTGCCTCCCTCATCAAGAGATAATGTTAGTTGACTATCTGGAGTAGGCAGAATAATGGCCCCACGCATCTCTAGAACTTGTAAATATGCTGACAGACTTTGCAGATGCGATCAAGGATATGGAGATGAGGAGATGGTTGTAGATTATCCATAGTTTATCTGTATGGGCCCAATGTTATCACAAGGATTTTTACAAGTAGAAGAGGGAGGCAGGAGGGTCAGTATCAGAGTGATGTTCTGTGAGAGACTCAGGTGGCCATCGCTGGCTTTGAAGACAGCCATGTCTTTGAGGGGCCCTGCAGTCCAGGAATGTGGGTGCCCTCCAGAAACCAAAAAGAACACAGAAATGGATTTTCCACTGGTGCCTCTGGAAGGAACCAGTCCAATGCCACCTTGATTTTGCTCCTAAGAGACCCACTTGCAACTTCTTATAAGATAAGAAATTCCTGATGTTTTACACCACCAAGTTGGTAATTTGTTACAGCAGCAATGGGGTATAAATAAACACACTTACCAAACATCAAATAGCAACGGCAGAGCCCGGGCCAGAACGTAGGCATCTCCACCTCCCAGCCCCTCTTCTTTCCACCGTGCTGCCCCTGCCCCTGCCTCTCCAACCTGGTTGGCTTTCCAATTTGCTCTCATCTTCTGTTTCAGAGGAAGAAATCATTAGAGATGCAGCTGCTTACATGCAAGAGCATGTGCAAGAAGCGTGCATCCACAGCTGTGAGTGTGTGAGAGAAGGTGTGTGGGATTAGAGAGCTCTGAATGGCCTCATAATGGAATCCCCGGGGAGGGCCGAGGTCCCAGGCCAGCCGCGCACATAAGCCCATCTTCTGCCGTCAGTGTGCACAAAGCCTGACAGGGGCTCGCTCACGATTCAAAGCGCTCCTTCTTTTCAGAGCTATTTGTTATTGTCTCTGCCATCACAAGTTTAAAAAAGGAAAGTTAATTAAATATGGAACAAGACTGAGCAACATCTTTTAAACCATCATGTCATTAGAACTGCAGTCCTCCGAGAGCTGCTTAAAAGGGGTTTGAGAACAATGACTGTTCAATCAGATATTTATGGGCATAGTTATGTAAACACACTCTTTATTGTCTATGTATATTTAATATAATTATCAGTTTTGTAGTTGGACTCTCCAGAGACCCAACAAATCACAGTGTTGCTTTGAAAATGTCAGCAGAAAAGACAATTATGTTGCTAGCAAATATTCATAAATTATATTAAAAAGTCCTGTGGAAATGTCCCCTATGTTGCAGAATCCTCCTTGGTAACTGAATAATTCTTTTATTTTTTGATTTAGGGGCGATTTTAGAAGCAGGAAGGTTCTTTGTGAAAGCCTAAAGGCAGGAACATGGCAAAGGAGCAGGCCAACCTTGGAAAACAAAAGTATGTGCATTCCAGAAAATTCAGAGTCCATTCATCGTTTTCCTCCGGCAGGCTCTCAGCCGGCTCACGTGTGCACACATCCATCCAGGTACGTGGAGACACCTGCTCACAAATTTTATTTCTTAAAATGCCCCATTAAAAAAAAGAAGATAAATTCAATCTGTTCACTCCTTTAGTACCTGCTTACAGCCATAACTCTTTCCTATAGCATTTTCCTTTAGAAACTATTTAGAGTATTTCCCATTTTTCCCCCTGTATCATATTTTCTCTCATTATGCACATGCAGAAATAAGTGGAGAATCAGGAAATTGCTCAGTAAATTAAAATGCACCAGGCTCTTGCTAAACCAATGAATGGTGGAGGTAGATAAACACCTAGTAAGCATTCACATATCACTTCTATTGCAAGATGTACAATCTGCAAATCAACATCTTAATTAGCAGCTAATGACATTTGGAAGGAAAGGTTAATGTTAAGCACATGAAAGCAGGATGCTTAAAAAAATTTAGATTTTCCTGCCTTCTTATAAAAAATAAAGAAGGAAAGAAAAGATATTGAGTGATTATATTGGGCGTTATAAATATACATGTATTGGCAATTTGAAGATCTTAATTATACGAAGTCTGTATTAATACGCTACCTTTCATCTCAGGAGCTCAAACCACTTTGCCTGTATCTCATTTATCCTCGAAATACCCCTCTGAGGGCAAGTATCTACAGGCAAAATGAAGTGGAGAGTTGAGACAATTTCTACATAATTCAAACCTACACCCCTGTTAAAGACGAATAAGTTGAGAATCTGAAGAGATTGAATTCTGCAGATTGGCTTCCTATGCAGATGGAAGCCCTGGACACCAAGTCATCTGTGTGCAGCCCTGTCCCTAGATAGACAGCCCAGGGAAACAGGAGCATGGAAATCAGTCACATGTTCCACAGCTGACCTGAGCTGTTCAACCCTGTCTGTCCCCAGCTAGGGCCATTTGCGCCTCCTGCTGCCTCCCCTCCCCACGGCTCAGGGAGCAACTTCCAGAGTGACCCCTGTTTCCTGTCAGCATTTACTTCTCTGCCTTCCTTACCTGAAACCCTCCCTGCTCCTCCACAACAACTTGTCTGCCTGTCCTTTCCCTCAAAGCTAACCTTTCAGCCCATTTCCTCCTGGAAGCCTCCTTTGGGCCTGTCACCAAGGCCAGGGCACAGTCATTCTCCACAGGTGACCACCACCCTCCCTTGCGCAGTAGCTCTCAGCAGTCCCTGAGATCTTCCTGTAGATTTTGGGCAACAGGTATACCTCAGAGAATGACTTAGAATACTGTGAGGGCTGCCAGCCATCTTCCAGGTTCGTTGACAGCCCTTCCTGCCTTAACCACAGGCCCATGCCTCGCCTGCCTTCATCTTCAGCCTCTCCCTCCCGTGCCCCGCGGGCTGCAGAACAATCTGCAGAGCAAGGAGGATGTTTTTCTCTTCATTCCACTTTGAGCTCCACCTCCTGAGTCTTCATTTCCTGTCCCAAGATAAAGCTCTTCCCAGAACGATTCCCAGTGGAATGTCCATTTCTTCCAGGGGAAACCCAGCCTAACCTCCAGGGGTGCAACTGGCCTGTGCCCTGCCCCCAAAGATAAGACACAGCCTTCAGGCATGAATTCATTTCCCAAGCCCTCAGCTCAGCTAGATCCCTTTCAGTTTCTTACCTAGACGAAGGTGACTTTCCTGGCCTGAGTGTCCACTATTCTCTCCTCTGCACTGCAGCCCCAAACATATTTATTCGAAGAAAAAAAAATACAACCCCAAGGAAAACATCACATCTAGAACAGGGACGGTATATGTTTATAGCTGGGAAAGAAACATTTCTTTTATAAAAAACTTTCTCTGTTTCATTGACAATTCTATTTCCAGAGCCTCCCAAGAGCAGGGGCTGAGGTGAGGGAGTGGCACATGGGAGGCCCCTCACTTAAAGCTGAGTGTTGGCAAGGTGACTCTTTAAGGGATGTGGATGTAAGCAGGCATGAAAAACAGAAAGAGCATCTATTTGCTAGCCAGAGAGAAGGTGTATACCTGCTAGAGTTTGGATCTGAAATGTTCCCCAAAGGCCATATATTCAAGCTTTGATCCCCAGCTTGGTGTTTTTGGGAAGTGGTGGAAACTTTAAAAGTTGGAGCCTAGTGGGAGGTCTTCTTCTGATCACCGGGGTCATGTCCCTTCCTCTTTCTCCCACTTCTTAGTCACCATGATGTAAGTGACTTTGCTCTACCATGTGCTCTGTACCATGCTGTGAAGCCACACCATGGACAATGAGACCTACTGACCAGGAGGTGAAACCTCTGAAACCATAAACCAAAATAAACCTTTAAGTTAATTGTCTCAGTTGTTTTGTTACAGTAATGGAAAGCTAACTAACAAATAAGCAAAGGTATAGATAGTCTTTACAAACTGATTATATAGCAGCAGCACAAATATCTGGATTTCATATATTATTTTCCACCAAGCAATTCAAATTATTTTCATATGCATTATCATGGTCATTCTTATGACCCAACTATGATTAGTTATCCTTACTCACATTTCATAGAAACACAGTTTTAAGTAACTTACCCAAGGCCACAGAATAAAGTAGTGGGAGTAACTTTGAGGGAGAAGAGGCTCCAGAGTGCCACACTACAGCTCTCCATTCTCCTGCTGGAATTCAGTCCAACTAGACCTAGTCCTCAATATATTATATTTTAATAATTTACTTTTATGTCTGTCTCTTCATCAAACTGTTGCTATCTTTAATCTATCTGTGTCCCAAGGGTCCAGAAAAGATTTGATATTCAAATCCTCAATGAGAAGTTTGTTGAATGAATGTTGAAAGTTAATGTGCTTGCTCTTAAGATGAGTGGGAACACATCTCAGGCCATATGCATTTTTCTTTTCCTTAAATATACACTCTTGGGTTTGTACTTTGCCCATCGTTCCATTCACTGGCATCCCACCTACATTTCCCTGGTGTCTCCTTTACTGAGAAAGGCTGTGATTATATTTAAAGGCAGAAGTCAACAATTTATTTAGCCTTGAATGCTAAGAGCATGATTTGTACCTCTTGATGCCACATGTAGGTTCTGAGCATAGATGTAAATGAAGGGGTGGGGGAAAAGAAATAAAGGCCAATAAAGGTAACTAGAAAGAGAATTCAAGACCAAGGGCATAGGGTAAGAATAGCTGCCACCATCACTGTCACTTGTATGCCTCCTGGTCACAACTATCACACAGGTGCTTCTCCATGTCTTACAACATGAATGGCTCGCAGCTGGCTGACCACAAGTCCGTGGCTCTCACTGGCGAATAATGGTTGGGATTATTTAGGACTGAGCTTTTTGTGGACATCTTGGGAGGTTCATGAAGATCCACTTATTGTGGGAAGTTGATTGGTTACAGGGATGATCGTTTGGTTATGTTTTCCTCATGCAAGTACTGATCTAAAATCTGAACTACCGCTTTGCTATGTTAGACCCTCTGTCTTTAGTAAATAACAATGGGGGGAAACCTGGACATGTAAAGATACTGCCTTGGGTGCATCCTTAAGGGTTTGGAAAGAGAGTCAAGGACAAGTTTGGCTTTTCCCAAGACTGGGTCAGGTTCCCTTCCACATCTGCCAGGGGCACCCCGTGCCTTATGCCTCTTAACACACTGTCACCTGTTTGCCCGATTCCTTATTAACCGTAGTGGAAGGAGCAAACAAATGGGTAATGAAATGCAGTAGTACAAGTTCAAAGGCAGGTTTAAAACATCTGAAAGAGGAAGTACAAAATACCTACCATCTAGTAGCTTCTCCATCAGCACAAATCACCTCAAATTTGCAGGAATAAAATGCCTATCCTGTGGCGCATACTTCACAATTATCACTAAGCCTCACAATGACCCTGTGGAATATGCATCCTGTCTCCATTTACTAATGAGGAACCTGAAGCTCAGTGTTGCCTGATCCAAGTTTTACAGAGCCAGGATTTAAAAACCAACTTGTCCCCAATCTGTGTTTCCCGTTCCATGATGCTGGCTTCTTAAGAAAACTACATGCTGTTTCCTCCTCTTCCTCTTCCTTCTCATCTTCTTCCTTTCCTTCTCCCCTTCTTCCTCCTTCTCCTTTTAATTTTTGGGCTACTGGGGATGCAGCCTTTTATGGAGAAAGTGTATGTCTCTTATGGATATCGTTGCATGACAGACAAATATAGCAGTCACAGTCTTCATGTGGGGGCCCGATGGCCTAGGCATATAGATATTTTTATCTTGTGCTCTAAATAAATACAGTCCTGGATGGAAATAAGACAAGGAAAGAAAAAAATTCACTGCTCCAGGAAATATGTAATCCCCAGGCAAAAAGCAACAATTCAGAGGGACGGTGTGGGGGTAGTTCATTCTGAGAATCAGTGCATTTCTTAGAGTTTCTGGAGAAGAGAAAGAAAAAGTGTTATATTACCTAATTCCTTTCTGCAGATTTGACTGGATGGATTCCCTTACTTCCTGCCTGAAATGGTTATGAGGTGTTGCCATGAAGAATGAGGGACCCACGGTGTCTCCCGTGCAGGGCCAGGGCGCTGGAGGAAGCCCAGCTGCTCAGCTCTGCACTCCTGTAGCCTGTGTCACTGTTAAAGCACTTGTGGATAAAAGGCTACTGTACGCATGAATTATGATCATTATTGCAGTAACAGAGAGTGTATCATTACATTTACAGGATGTCTGAGGGCCCTGAGAAGCTGGAGTTTGTGGTGAAAAGTGGCTTGCCAGAGCTTTGGACACCCGTGAGGGACTTGGGGATAGGCTGATGGAGATAGCGGAAGACCCTGGACACCACAGCAGGTGCAGGAGTGTGTATGGGTGTGTGGGTGTGTGCCTGCATGTTTGTGCGTGTCTGTGTGCATGTGTGTGTTCCTCGGAGGTCAGAACCAAGGTGAGGAAAATGAAAATGGAGGAGAAGCATAAATACTGTCCCTCAGTGCCCTGAGCATTTAGGAAGGATGTGGTGATCCAGGGAAGGGTTAGCTAGATGGGCTTTTTGGGCTTAAAAGTTCAGTAGAAGAAAAGGTAAATTGTCTATTTCAAGAAGAAGAAAATAAAATCACCTAGAAATCCTCCACACAAAAGTAAAGATATGCTACTTTTGATTTAAACTTACCCGGATAATTTTAAAATCTTGCTTTTGCCCCAGGAAGGGAAGAATTAGCAAGAAACCATGAAACACCAGTGCTTGTATGGAGGTCTCAACCAAAGGGTGAGATTATTGATGAGAAAAGTTTTATTTGCATATAAGGAAGGTTGGTGAACTTTGTAATGCCACCTGTCCTTTAATGATCTCCCCAAAGCAATCAGGTTGTAAGCTCCTTGCAAGCAGATGGAGAAAGGGAGTTAGAGTTGATGTGGGGTTGCAATTACGCAGTGTCCAGTCCACGGCGGACTGCGGAGGCGACGGTGGCTCCATCTGATTCTAACGGAGCGCCCAAATTCCCAGCATTGCAGATGAGTTACGCAGGCATTTGTGGTGATGCTGGTATAAACAAACCTACTGTGGGGCCAGTTGTGCATATATCTATAGAGAGTCATGCACAGTGATATATTGTGCATAATACTTGATAGTAATAAACAACTACGCTACTGGTTTACACATTTACCATATTATACATTTTATCATTATTGTAATGTGTACTCTTGCTTATAAAATAAAAGTATATGGTCAAACTGTACTTATGTTATGCCGGCAGCAGCTGTACACATTGTGAGTTTATCATGTCTCAGGGTTGTATCATTTTCTCTTGTGCTTGATTTAACCTCATGTTTTGTTCATTATGACCCAAGAAACAATTGGGCTGTTTATATGTGCATACACACACATATTATTTAATAGCCACGTGCATGTATTTAATAGCTATATTTGTATATGTGCACCATAAAGTCTAGGTGTGTAGTGGGCTGTACCATCTAGGTTTGGTTAAGTGTATTCTACCATGCTTACGCAACAAAAACACCTAGGAGCACATTTTCCAGTACATATGCCCGCTGTTAAGTGACCCCTGGCGTCTTGTCCCCTGCCTGTGAACCTTCACGTGGGGTGCATAGTATTTCCTCAAGGGGCCCCACTGTGGGGGCAGGGAGCCCAGTTTCCGAGTCTTCCTTCCCGCTGGATGTGGTGCTTCCCACGGTCTTCACAGGCCGGACTCATCACATGTCATTACTTTCTTGTGTTGTATCTTCTTTTATCTGAAAAGGCTGCCAACTAGAGTTGTATCCCCTCTTTCATCCAAGAAAAGCAAATTGGACCTTGCCTTATTTTTCAATTAGTCATTTCCAAGACCATTCATCAACAACAGCGTATGATAGGTGGCGTCTTCTCTGTCACCAGTAACCTTCTCGCACTCAAATGTCCCTCCATTGAAGAACACCTGAAACCAGGAAGCAGGAGGAGAAGGTAAAATGAGGGTCTTTCATGGGTCCTGGAAGACAAATGAGCCCATTGAGATGCGTCCGAGCCTGAGATCCTGTGGCCTCCGCTCAGCCTCTGCTATGCTCCTATTTGGTTTAAGAGCCTGACCAGGTCACGTCACTTATCTGGGTTTCAGTTTCTTCTAAGAATGTTGGACTCGATGACATTTCAGTCTCTTTCTCGCTCCTTACTTATCCACCTCAAAGTTTCTCAGGTATCTCCATTATCTGGAAAGCCAGTCTTACCGCTGCACTAGAGTGATTGGTTGACACATTTCAACCCAGTAATGAAAACACGAACACGCAAAACAAATGTGAATGAAGTTTTTGAGTGTCTTTGGATTTCCAAGCAACATCTCCCAAGAATGGGGCTTTGAGAATCACCTTAACAGCCCTTTCCCAAAACAGCCCTGTCCACAGCACTTCCAACCCCAGACTCATCGGCAGCTCATAAGACTGGCATTGTTAATCCCTGGATTTGCTCCGAATCCTTTGAAAATAGCCAAGGAGCTAAGAAGCCTTCTTTTCACTCAATAGTTGGAAACTAAGCTGCAAACCCTGCCTTAGCAACACTGTAATCCACAGCTCCTGTGCAGGGAATGGCAAGGAAATTCCATGGGGTGTGCCCACTGTGACTGGCAGGAATCAGCTGCCTGTGTTGGGAAGAGGGAGATGTTCAGACCACGACTGGGCAAGAACGTCTGCCACGGCCAAGGAGCAGGCCTTGGAGAAGTTTGGAAGTACATGCGCCAGCCATATGTCATTTCTTCCCCTGGGACAAACAAGGAAGAAGAATTTAGGGCATATTAAATATCAGTATCAGGGCATTTGGATGAAGAAAGGAGGAAAAATGTGGCGGGAAAAGAGATATTCCAAAGGACCACCTTCCTGAAGGAGCGGGAGGCAAGGGACATGTTTGATGTTGGGCAGCTGAGGATGGAGGCGGGAAGCAAGCAGGCTGGTAACACAACACACAGCTGGGTTCCTAACCAGGCCATGACCCAGCATCAGAAATAGCTAATCAACCGAGGGCAATGCACAGCTGTGAGAAAGAAAAAAATTCCATGTTCACCTGGGAGCCCGAGAGTTTAAGATCTGTTGAGAGATTGTTACTCTGGAAAGAAAATGTCCTCCTGGTAGAGGCAGCAAGAGCAGAGCTCCCCATGGAATCATGGGAACTCAGCAGATAGGGCCACCATTTTGGCAGAGATGCCATTGCAGGGAATAGAGCTTATGGTGATGTAGGGGTTGGTACCCAGACTCTGATTCAGAGTGTCCAGTCATCAAAAGAGCTGTAGTGAAGTTGGAAGGTGGGGTTCCAATGAGACCTGGAGCTTGCTACCCCTTGGATATTCCTTGAGCCTTTAACTGTCCCCAGCACCACTTGGAGGCTAGGGAGACCAGCATCTCAGAGCCAGCCTAAGCCCATCATATTGACAACTCTGTTCTTCTCCATTTCTGTCCATGCTCCTTTGAGTATGGAACCTTATCTTTGCTACTTTGAGAAGAATCTGCTTCAAACACAAAGGGTTTTGGTGCCTTGTTCTTTTATCAAGGTTTAAGTGGGATAGTTCTCTTTCTTGCTCATTTCTGATTCTGAAAATATGCCATTAGCTTATCTTTCTATTTCTTCTAACAGGTGTCTCTTCTTTGGAGTTCGCCACAGTAAAATACTCTACTACTTGTGGTTGGAGAAAACGTGAAGTCAAGAACAACCCCAGCTGTCAGAACACTGGACAACCCTCCCTCTCCTGAGGTCTACCCTCAGACTGACACAAGAACTGTCTTCGTTTTCATCTGACTGGGTGAGTGCTGGGTCATAAGAAGGCTCTTTGGAGACTTAGAAACTGATGCATGATAATGGGGAAACTGAGTCAAGGGTGCAGCACCCAAACCAAGTCCAGCGGCCTTTGTTCTGAGAAGATTTGTTAAAATTTTGACAGATAACCTTGCTCCAGGAACAGAGTGCAGTTTGGGGTAATGTCGGGTTTTGTAATATCAAGGTAATATTTGCTGACTTTAAAGTCAGAGCCTCAGCATGATTCAAAGTTGGATTCCGTTTAGACAGTATTGAGTGATTGCCATGTGCCCGGAATTACTAATCTCTTGGGAACAAGAGATAAAAGACGTGGATCTCAGGGAGTTTAAACATATTCTTTTATGCACATATGTTGTCTTATCAAATGAGTGTGTGTGTTTCTGAATGAGTTTAGCTGGGCTCGGTACTAGGCGCTGGCAGAAAGCAATGCAAGTGAGAATCTTTTTCTGAGAGTCATTACAAAGAAGCAATCACTGCGACAAACTGCGCTCATCTGGCAAGGAGACAAAGAATAAGAACTTTAATTCCAGTGCAAGGTGGTAATGCACAGGAAGGAGCACATTCAGGGCTATCTGGGGAGGCTTCCTTGAAGTGGCGAGCATTGCAGGGACTTGCAGAGGGTATTTAAAGAGCGCTGTGTTGACTGGGGACCCCCGGGGCCTGGCTGGCCAGGTACCTTCATTACCAGAAGAAATCACCTCCTTCCCACTTCAGCTGGTCCTTTTCACCCATGAGCCTTTCCTTCCTTTTCCTGTCCAAGCTGTCCAGTATCCAGCGAAGATTCAGCAAGTGTCACCTAGGGTTACTTCTGCCCAGCCAGGGAGCTTCTCTCAGGTGCCTGGAAGAGAGATGACTTTGTGGTTCTCCTTTACCCCCTCCCTTTCACTTGCCCCAGCTGTGTCTCCTCCGAGAGGAGCGAAGGCAGAGCACACACAGCATCCGATCTGGGAGAGCGCGATTTACGAAGGGCTGCCTTTCCTGGTAGCTGAGGACCTCCATCTGCAGCTCTGCTTCAGGAAGCCGGTGCAGCTCCGCATCTGAGGAAATGTCAAGGGTCGAGGTTGCGTTCTGTTTTAGCTCCCAGGCAGTAATCCCATTGTTCTGGTGCATCTGATGACTGGGGTTTTATTTCTGCAGTTACCGCTTTTGGACAGGGCTTGGATGTGTGATCCCGCTCTCTGAGTGTTTTTATTGTGGCTGACACATGCTCCTATTGGTCTAGCTGCCGAGGAACTCCCCTCGTAGAGTCTTATTTTCCTCGGTGTATAGAGTTTATTGTTTTTGAACCTCATGTTTCTGCTGTGACCTAAATTGCTTCTTGAAACTTAAGGAATTGGGACAGGAACTCACGTTGTTTAGCATTCAGGTTTTGGACAGCATTGCTTTGCGGGCTTGCTCTGGTATATTGAAGGGATTCAGATCATGGCTCAAATTTTCCTGTAATGGGCACACACTCATCTCCTGCTTTTTGGTTTTAACACACCTGTGTATGAGTGAGTGTAAAAAGTCATTACACCGCAGCCTCAAAAACAAAAAAACAAAAAAACAAAAAACAAAAAAACCCACCTGGGACAAACCCCTATAAGTTAATACAACACATGTGGACGTGGGGACAGGGTGAGGTGAGCAGACAAACTAGAGATTGTGTTACAACAGGCTTACTGGATTACCATGCGGCCGCCTCCTCCAGGCAGCCCTCCATGTTTTAACTTCAGTAAATCAAACAGCAGGTTGTAACTAGAGGAGATGGCAACACGAATGAGAAGTTTGGCTGTTATTATGCAAACAAATGGTACTGTAAGAAAAAGTCCAAAACTGTCTAGAGGAGGCAAAAAGGTTGGAAAGAGACAACCCAAGCTGTGGACAGAGAAGGGACCACGTGTGATATGGTCCTTGCATTTTTCCCTTTTCTAAAACTTTCTTTCATGTACATATGTTCCATTTTAGGATTCTATACATATTATGTATTTATTAATTCATTTACCTGGGCTTTGTGCTAGACACTGGTGACAAGGAAATGAAAGAGACATGGCCTTTGCCCCAGAATTATTATAATAAAAAATTATAAAAAGAATGATTGTAAAAGATTTGTGAAAGTGCTTCTGGGAATTTAAGAAAGAAAAAGGTATGAAGGCTCTGCATGCAGTTTGTTAAGATTATCCCTAACCCATTATGTCCTTATATATAGGAGACCTATGAAATTTTAAATTGAGCTATTTTATATGTCCCATAAAATTGTACAGGTGTTTTTGGTGTCTTGTCAATAACGATGATGCAACACGATGGGCTGTGTGTTTTATGCCTTGGATGCTATGGTGAGGTGGAATTTTTATTCTGATTTCCTTTTCTAGTTATTCAGAGCTAGTATGGAGGGATGCAGTTCAGCTTGTTCATGACTTTAAATTCTTTCACCTTGAGAAGCTGATTTATTAGACGTAGGCTTTCTCTCTCTCTCTCTCTCTCTCTCTCTCGTTGTTGTTGTTCTTTCTTTTAGTAAAGTCCTTAGGATTTTCTATGTGCACCATCACAGAGGCATCAAATAGAGACTTTTATTTCTTCTTTTCTCTTATATGGATGTATGAATACCTAATAAGCACATGCAAATATGCTCAAAATCACGAATCATCGCAATGAGTTGTCACTGCACAACCGCTAGAGTGGCTAAAGTACAAAGACTGACGATTGCAAGTTTGGGCGAGGATGTGGTAGGACTGAAATCTCCTACGATGCAGAATGACGACATGATCTCTCTTCTGTCCTCTCCTTCCTTAGGGCAGTGTCTCGAGTGTGGGTACCAGGCTTCGCCGCAGTGCTGAAGGCGGGCATCCCTGCCTGCTTCTGCTGTTAGGGGAGGACACTTGGTTTTCTTCCCAGCACTATTGTAACTGCAGGTTTGGATGGTCTTTGTCAGTGCAAGGGAGTCCTTACTAGTTTTCATTATTAATTAATTCATTATTAATAGGTGTCAAATGCTTTCTAAGCATTTATTGAATGTTTTATATTTTTGAAAATTACATGAATTAAATAGATTTCTTTTTTTAGATTTATTTTATTTATTTTTTAATGTTACACCAGGCTTTAACTCCCACTTACTGAAGACATACTTTCCTTTCTTAATTTCTGTGTACGTTGTATCAGATTTGGTACATTTTGTTAAGGATTTGGGTCTATATCTTGAGGGATATTATTTGGTAGTTTATTTTTCTGAAGTTTTTCAGTCTGCTTTCAATGGCAGATTAATCCAGTCTCCCCATCCCCTTAAGCTCCACAAAGGAGTGGGGGGATTGTTTTTTAAACAGTTAAATAATAAACCAAGGTCAGTGCTGCACGCCGGTAATCCCAGCTCCTTGGGAGGCTGAGGCAGGAGGATCACAAATTCAAAACCACTCTGGGCAACTTAGTGAGACCTTGTCTCAAAATAAAAATAAGTCTGGGATTGTATCTCAGTGGTACAGCACACCTGAGTTTAATCACCAGAACAGAAAAAGAAAAATAAAAGAGTTTATATGAAAAATGAGTTATTTCTTTCACAAATGTTTGGTAGAATTCACCACTAAACTATACCTGGCGCGTTCCTTGAAGAAGGTTTGTGTCACTTCATTTTAATCTTACAGCTGTTCGGATTTTATATCTTCCCCTTATTTGCATTCTATAAATGTGTGTCTTTCAAGGAATGTACTCATTTCATTTACTGTTGAAGTGATTGGCGTGTCATTACTTGCATTACTCTTGTAATATTTACTGGACCTGTAGAGATGCCCCCTCTCTCTGCTGATGCTGGTGACTTGCTCAGATTTTGTGCCTGATGTGTGTCTCTCTAGAATCTTCTCAGTTTTATTGATTCCTTCAAACAAGCTTTGATTTTATTGGTTTGTTTCCGTTTCTTTGATTTTTTTCCCATCAACTCTTTATGATTTCTTCCTTCTACTTCTTCTGTTTAACATTTTTTTCCTTCTTTTTTTAGCTCCCTAGAATGGAGGCTTCAGTTGTCCATCCTGCACTTTCCTTCTGGTCCCCTGTCTGCAAATTTAAATATGTTGCACTTCATTATTGTTTCCAAAATATTTTAAAATTTTCCTTATGATTTCTGCTTTGGCCCATGGGGGTATTTATAAGTAAATTGTTTAATTTTTCAAATACTGGGAGTTTCCTTGAAATTTTATTGTTGTGTTCTAATTGAATTTCATTGTAGTGAGGAAAAGCACCTAAGACAGAAATCTTTTGAACTATACTGAGACTTGTATTTTTAAAGAGAGAGAAAAAGGATGAAATTTCATTTTTTCTTCTGTTTTTTTGTTTGTTTGTTCGGTTCTTCCTCCACTTAATTGTGCATGTGGTGCTGGGGATCAAACCCTGGGTCCTTGTGCCTGCCAGGCAAGTGCTCCACTGCTGAGCCACCTCCCAGCCCCTTGCTCTCTGCTTTGTCTTCTTTCATCTGCCTTTTTTGTCTTTCTTTGTTCCTCCTTTCCTATATTCTTTTGTGTTAATCAAATGTCTTTTTAGTATTTTGTATTAATTCCTATTTTGACTTTGTAACTGTATCCAACTAATTCTTGTATTTTATAGTGCTTGTTCTAGAGAGTTTGCAACACATATTTTTAACTTAGCCCAATCTACAGAGTCCATATTGGAGTATTTCATGTATAAAATAATAAAGTTACAACCGTGTATTTCCCTACTCTCCATCTTTAATGTTATCGTTGTTATTTGAGTATGACATTAGTATGTTACCAACTTAACAAGACCCCTTGATAAATTTTGCTTAATCTTTTAATTTCAAAGAAATTAAAAGAAGAAAAAAAAGTGTGTGTGTGTGTGTGTTTGTGTTTCGTTCTATTTATTTATGTACACATTTTCCATGTCTGGTGCTCAACATTTCTTCCTATGAATCCGAGTGGTCATCTGCTGCTTTTCCCTTCAGCCTCCAGATCTTCCTTCAGTATTTCTAATTGCACGGTTCTGCCGGCAATGAGTCCTCTCAGTGCGTGCTATTTATCTGGCACTGCCTGGATTTCTCTTTCATTCATAAAGGATGAATTCCTCAGGTGCATAATTCTAGGGTGCTGGATTTTTTCCCCGCAGTTGGAATATGCCATTCTACTTTCTTCTGGCCTTCATTATTCTGATGTGGAGCTCAGCCATAAATCATATCATTGTTCTTCTGTGCGTAGCATGTCATCTTTTTTTGGCTGCTTTAAAGATTTTTTCATTATCTTTGATTTTCAGCATTTGACTGTGATGGTTTATCCCGGCTGGATTTTGTTGAGTTTCTTGGATTTTTTAATGTTTCCCCTAGAATTTGGGAAGTTTTAAGCCATCATTTCTTGTAAAGCTTTCCTGGCCCTTCCTCTCCCCTTCTCTTCCCCAACATTACAGTTATACCTGTTTCTACCTCTGGATTCAAATAGACCTCGGTGCTCTGTTCACAATTATTCAATTTTTTTCTTTGGATTTTTTTCTATTAATTTTTCTACGCTCATTGCTTCTTTCTTTTGATGTCTCAATCTGCCTCTAAACCCACCTAGTGACTTTTCATTTTGGTTAGGAGTAACTTCTTCATTTCTATTATGTTGCTTTTTAGCTCTAGAATTTTCATTATTCTATAGTGGTCATTTGTTGAGATTTCCGAACTATCCCTTTCATTAAGACTATTTTTCTAGAATTCTTTGAACATATTTACAGTAGCTGGTTTAAAGTCTTTTTGGTTAAATCCATCATCTGGGCCCAATTAGATTTGGTTTCAATTGACTTTTTGGGTTTTTCCTGAGCGTGGGTTATGTATTTCTGTTTCCGTACATGTTTAGTAATTTTCGTTTGAATAGAGGACATTGTAGAAAATATAATGTAATGATTAGAAATCTGTTATATTCTTCTGAGTACTCTTATTATTGTTGTTGCTCTCTCATTAGGCAGTTAATTTGCTTGGATTTGAGCTGAAAACTTGGTGTCCCTAGTCTGTGTAGTTTCAGCTCCCTATTCTCAGTCCTTATGACTTCCAGCTGCTAAATCCCCTTGGCAAATTCAGGGAACTCACCTGTTGCAGCTATCCTAAAGGCTAGATTTCTCTCTGCCCATTTTTCCCATGCCTCTCTTGAATTTCCCTTCCACCTATTCACACCTCAGTGGTCCATCAGTGACTTGGGCAGAAATTTATGCTCAAATTTGGGATTTCAATTCTTTCACCATTCTTTTGCTTACATTCTTTGCCTTTAAACTTCCTTTTGGATATATTCTGTCCTGTAAGGGGTCTGATGTTTTCCTTTGCCCTAACCAGCAAAGTTTAGGAACATCTTCAGGCAAGATAACTGAAAACTCTCAATTTTTTAAAAGTAAACGCCTCTGGCTTCTGACTGCTTAGGGATGTGTTCTCATTCCTATGTTTTTAAAAAGTATTTTATATAGATTTTGTAATTATCTGCAGTGGGTTTCATATAGCTATTTTGTTCTTCCACTATTACCAAAAGCACTCATATTTATGCTTTTAGTCTTTATCTTCTTTTTGGTAGAGTGAAACAATGGAAGAGCAGGTAAATGCTTTGTTTACTACTGTGTATCTAGGATTTAACAGTTAGTAATGCTCAGTAAATATTTGCTAAGTGATTAAATAAAAATTCAGACTGCTACTGCAGTCACACCATGGATCCGTCAGTTGTGTCTTCACATATATTTGCTGCCTTTAAACAAAATCTCGTAGTCTCAATTATAGGACCTGGCCCTTGAGCAGCTAGTGTTAATTGTTTTTCTTATTTTGATACTAGGGATTGAACCGGGGATGCTTAACCACTGAGCCGCATCCCCAGTCCTTTATCTTTCCTTTTTTTTTCTTTTTTTTAAGAGAGAGAGAGAGAGAGAGAGAGAGAGAGGGAGAACCAGTTTTATTTAATTTTTCATCTGATTTTTGTTGCTCTGACACTTAGTTGTGTACATGGTGCTGGGATTGGAACTTGAGTCCTCGCTGAGCCACTGCTCCAATCCTCCCCAGTCCTTTTCTATTTTTTGTTTTGAGATAGGGTCTTGCTAAGTTGCTTAGGGCTTCACTAAGTTGCGGAGGCTGGCTTTGAATTCGTGATCCTCTTGCCTCGGCCTCCGGAGCTTCCAGGATTGCAGGCATCCGCCTCTGCACCTGGCCCTAATTCTGTATTGTTTTTGTCACTTTGTGAAATAGCAACTGAGAAGACCTTATTGAAATAGAGTTTTCTTGTAAACCAATAAAAGGGCAGACTAAAAGCAAACCACTTGTCCTTTCTTCAACTTTTAGAAACAGGAATATGTTACCTGTGAGTATTGCCAATGGTCTCAGAGATTCTGAGAGGCAAGGAGGGCCCAAATATGAGTGGACATGACTTGAAAGCCCCAAGGCATTCACTCCTTTTACAGGATCTTTTCGAGCTCTGTACCCCAGTACTTCCTTGCCAACGTCCCCTTTGGACCAGAGATCAGCCATAGCATGACCTCAGTGTCCAGGCACCTACTACCATAGGAATCAGATGCCTTTCACTTAGGCTGGTTGCTCATTTTAAAAAAAAAAAAAGCTAAAAAAAAGTATAAACCAAAACTTTCTCCTGTGCAGGAGAATTGGTGTCTTGTAGTTGCAGCTGTTCTTGCTCCTCATTGATAGCTGTGTTTCTGCTGTGGACAGGAGACAATTATCTACCAAGTGTGTGATATCATTAGGGGGCCTGGAATTCGAGGCAGTGTATCTCCATTAAATATAAGTAATTATTATTACAGTTTTGTGCCTTTGGATGTGACTGGGATTTTGCTTTCTACTTTGAGATACTCACATGAAGAGAGTACTATATAGGTGTTACTGACTCCATGTTGGGAATGTTATATATTTAAACAGTTTGCAGTTAATTAAGAGTATTGACTTGGAACTAAATCAGTGGTCTCACACAACATCTGTGCTCTCCTCCTCCATGTATTTAGACGGCGTCTATCGCTGTAGCAGGGAGGCGCTCTGAAAATCTAATTAGGCTCATTTCAATTTCCTCAGCGAGGAAGAAGAGCCACCTCTCTGCATCACCCTTTCTGCCAGCACTGTCTTGAAGGGAGTCATTATTATTCCTCCAAAAAGGAAAGTGGTGAAGACAGCCTCAAGCAAGAGGCAGCACTTCCCACCACACTTCAAAGTTGGGGTTCCTGCTTCTAGAAGTGTCTTCAGCTTGTAAACAGCACCAGAAAGGCCAAAGGGCGGTCACTGCTAAAGGGTCTGTGAACATGGACAAAGGAGGAGGAACCCTGGAAGTTTCCTCGCAAGCTCTGTGTTAAGGAATGTGCTGGTAGATTATGTCTGAGGCCGTTGCTCCTGACAGATGCAGTTTTATTTATCAGAGCAGCATAAAGGCGATGTTCTCTTTCCAACAATGAGCAAGTGCTGTTGTTCTCCCATCTGTGGGTCTCTGTTAACATTCCGACATCTTAATTTGGGCATCGAGGAGAGCTTCCTGATTTCATTGGTTTTCAATGCCTCGCCTGCAGCTAGAGGGATGGAGAAGGCCGCAGCACAGTCATTATGAGCTCCGTTTCGCAATTGTAACACACGGGCTACTCTTCAGGAGTGAGTCCAAAGGAATAAATTTGTGCACAAGCCGAGAATTGCAGTCACAAAGCAGAGCTTGTTAGGAGGAAATGAGAAAGGATCAGAGATGACCAAATATGTTTGCCTGAGCTGAGTCAGCCACTCTTGTGATGGAATGTGAAGGAAAAAGAAAGAAGTTCAGAAAAGAAAAATCACCTCTTCGCTTACTTTACCTCAGTGACAGATCAAGAACA
Organism: Aplodontia rufa; assembly: GCA_004027875.1. NCBI lineage: Eukaryota > Metazoa > Chordata > Mammalia > Rodentia > Aplodontiidae > Aplodontia > Aplodontia rufa. The sequence goes on from PVKS010001230.1 coordinate 82,315, forward strand.
ATGTGGCTGGTTATTGCCATAATTCTGATGTCAAAATAATTCATTTCTCCTTTTGTTTGAAATTTTCATTATTTTGAGCACCCACGGAAGTTTGGTGGTGAAATGCTGAGATCAAGTTCATTTAAAAAAATAAAAAGGAGTTTAAATATTTCTTCCTCTGGCAAGGACCTTGGCCTGAGCTCACAGATGGCCTTTAAGCTCTGGAGAGCCTGGGCTCCATTCGGGATTTCTTTGGGACGGTGTGGATGCTCTTTTAATGGCCTCCTTGCCCAACGGTCCTTGTATAAATATGTTTGTCAGGATGCAGCCGCCATCATGAGCTGGTGAAATGTGGGATTGTCCAACTCCTTTCTTCCAGAGACTTAATGGATAATCCCCTCTGTGTCTTTGACGTTCTATCTGTAAAATAAATTACACTCCCATTCTCCATCCTGTATGTGGGTGGCAATAGGAGCAATGTCTAATCTGACCCATAAATCTTTGAGACCAACTGACTTTTGTTCTATCATGTAATGCAACTCATTTTTTTTATATATAGGCTATACCATGATTTTGGGGTAATTTAATATAACTCCTTCAAGAGTAAGAAAATATATTACATAGGCTTCTGATACTACGTAGATATGGGCGGGGGCAAAAAATGGGTTCAAAATTCAAGGGAATGTTTAGAGGCCAAACTCCCACTGGAGTTCTAAATAATTTAGAAAATACTCTTAAAAAGTCTTCACTCATCTGTGGAGGCTAGAGCTAGACCCAGGCCTATGTGAAAGGTGGTCAATCTCATGTGTTAGATCCAGCAAAGGCATAATAACACATAACCTAGGGCATTCATAGAGATGTATTTGGAAGGAGGGGGAGGGGCAAGGGGCAGAATAGGGTGGGATCTAGGGGGTAAATCTAACTTTTAGAATATATACATATCATATTGCTTCATTGGATGCATCTTTTATTATACAATAACAAAATTTCTTAATTAAAAAAAAGTATTACAGGAGACCAAAACATCAATTTCCCATTCAGATAGTGGAGAATGAGGCTTACGTCTGCAGGGAAGAAAGTTATATGGCATAGAGATTCAGAATTAGCCAGACTCTGAGTGGGTCACATTGGCTGTGATCCGCACATGACAACTGTCCTAGAAAACGAGGGGCATGGAGAACAGGGCAGGGTCTGTGTTTCCTATGGGCTACTAGCTCTCTACCGGGAGGAAAATCCTGGAAATATGTCAGCTGCTGTTTCCCAGCTCATTCCCAGATAACTGATTCCACCCACCTCCCAGGGGAAGGGTGAGGGACAGAGTGGGAAGAGGCCAGGAGTATTCTGTTCCCTCCAGATGGAGGGGAAAAAAAACAACAAAAATGGGAAAGAACTGGATCCTCCCACCTTTCGATGGTTCTGGAGGGTAAATGGGGATTTTCAAGATCTCTTATTTTATAACTCCCCTAGGGGAGGCAATGTGGTCTAGTTGTCCACCATTCTTAGAAGCTGGGTGGAGAAACTTGGAACCCAGAGATTTTGCTAGGTCAGCAGTGATAAAATAAAAATAGCTACCTTTGTTGGGTTTAAACAGTATCAGGAGAAGGTGTTCAACCAACTCATGCCAGTATTATCTGTGGATTTGTATTGCTTCAGGATGCTCAGTTATTCATTCTTTTCTGAATGTTGGAGGGCAGGACTATGTTTACCCAAGTGACAGAAAGAACAGCTTCACTCTGGGTTCTACCACAGCAGCCACGATCCTCTTCAAAGCTGTAGTCACTCACATGCAACTTCAGAAAGCTTCCAGGTATTCATTCATTTACTCATCCATCTCTTCAGGTCAACCATGCAGGCATTTTAAAATTCAGTAAGAATACAGTGAGGCTTTGTGTTTTCTATGTACCAGATTCTACACTAGGTGGAAAGAAAAATAAATCAATTCTGTGTATGCTAAAGGTGCTAAATAAGGGATACATATAGTCTTCAAAGAGCTAGGGCATTGTATTGGAGAATGTCCCCCTGCATGCTAATGTGTTTATTGCTTTGGAAACCTCAGGTCCTGGTATGCACCGGGGCTGGCAGAAAGGAGACATAAACATCTTGATTTGATTTCTTCACATGAAGTATATAACTTTAGATATGAAACTCTTAGATATTTACATATGCCCTCAAAAAGATTTGTGCAAGATTTTTCATAGCAGCTTTATTTATAGTAGTCTCAAACTGGAAATAACCCAAATGTCCATCAATGAGTTGATGAAATGAAATCACACTCAGCAATAAGATACCTACAACCTCGATGAATCTCAACCTGTTATAACAGTCTGAGCCAGAGAAACCAGGATCAGAATATAGTCTAACTGACTGCACTCATGCGAAGTTATAGAGCAAGCAAAAATAAGTCATAGTGATAGAAGTCAGGACAGCAGTGGCATCTGAAAGCAGGAGGTGAGGACACGGATACAAAGAAACAGAGTGGTGGAAACGGTCTGTATTGTAATTGGGGTGTTTATTTACAAAACTGTGTGCATCCATCAAAACCCACTAAAAGGGCACATGTACAGCGTATGCATTTTATTATGTACTAATCATATCTTAGAATACAAAGAGATACAAAAAGATACAAATGGATCAGACAGTAAAAGCACAACCAAGCTTATTTTGAAAAACAAAACATTTCAAAAGCATTTCAGGTGCTTCTTGTCATTTGCACTATACTAATATTTCACAGCTTATAGAAGCCATAATTTAGGCTCCCAAAATGTAGAATGTTTTTTCTTTTTGCTACTAAACTTTGTACCTTTAGGGGAAAAGTTTTGTTATAGACACAGAATGAAACAGAAACAATATGCTGCTTCTACAATATTTACCTTAATAGGTAAAGAAAACTAGAGACTGTGATACCTAGAATACATGTGAGTCATATATATATATATATATATATATATATACACACATACACATACCTGCACACAAACACATTTATAGCTGACTTTGTTTGCATATAAATTTAAATGATAGTAATTACCTTTATGAGTTTGTGAATACATGTGCAGATATACCAAGCAGAAGAGATAAATAAAAGAAGTAAAAAGAGGAAGTAGTATTTGCATAATTTGAAGAAATGTATGAAATTACTACAAGACTGCCAAATTATAATCATTTATGAAAAGACATATTGGTTTAATTTCATGTGTATAATTGGTATTCTAGCTATCTGTATCATCCACTCATATATCTTTAATGGAGATCATAAATATCCCTCTGTCAGCTAGAAAACAGCCATATATCTGGAGCAATGACAGTCTTGGGGCTATTATTCGATGACTTGGTTTTAAAGACTGAGTATTTTCTTGAGATTATTAAATTTTGATTTTAAACTTCTTTTCTGGTAATGTACAATAATATATATAGCTTATTGTTTTAATGGATTTTTAAAGCTTCCTACAAAAAGAATCCACTTTAAGTATAGTGAATGCTGACCTATGTGGAAGTTTCTACCATCATGCACAGCTAGCTTTTGTGCTTCTCATAACTGACCTTGTCCTAAACTCTAGTCAAATTTCAATAGATCTAGAATGATAAAGAGCCCATTCAGCTCCCATGTCTCAACATTCTCTGTCTCTTTCTATTTATTTATTTATTTTTGGTACTGGGGATTGAACCCAGGGTCCCTTTACCACTGAGTCACATCCCCGGCCCTTTGTATTTTTTATTTTGAGACAGGGTTTTCCTAACTTGCTTAGGGTCATGTTCATTTGCTGAGACTGGTCTCCAACTTGAGATTCTCCTGCCTCAGCCTCCCCTGGCTACAACTTTTTCTCTGATAGTTCTTGGAATTCATGGAAGAGCTCCATTCCTAATATTGCCAACCAACTTTCATTCTGAAAGTTGGGTCATAGTGTCAGCGTTTCCAGCACCATCTTGGCAGAACTACCCTAGGTCACTGTGATGGAAAATTCATATTAAAAAAAAAAAAAAAAGCACAGTGTGATTTGATTTGTTTCAGCTTAACCTGGGAGTGGTAAGGGAGCAACAGTGCTGGGCCCAGGACCCCTGGCATGTATCCTGTCCACTTGCTCTGGCTTCTTGGGCTCCTCGGTGCCCCATGAACTAGGTGTAGGGCTTGCGATGAGTGCTAAGGTTACAGTTGGGGTCCAGGATTAGCTTATGCCATGGCAGGCAACATTTTTCATAATCAGAAACAGAAATAAATATTCCCTTCAGTAAGATGTAAGTACAGATTTAACAGCCTTACTATTGTCTGAAATAATTTGTTGAAATGTTCAAGTTCCAGTTGGCCAGACATACTTAACAATTGCAGACTACCATTTTCAGCAAACAGGAGAAATGAAGGCCATTATTCCTTTGGCCTGATTGTAAAATATCTGCTTGTATCCTTCATTTAGTTCCTGAATTTCACCTTTGTCACAGAGAGGGTTGGAGTCTGTGTCTTTGAGAATGTCTTTCCGCCTTGGCCAGGAGACTAGATAAATGGCCTCTCCCTTCTCATGCTGAACTCTGCATTCAGGGCTAGTGTTCACAGGCAACTGGCTGCACGACAGAGAGCTTCCAACCTTGCTGTACATTGGAACCACCTGGGGAACTTTTAAAAAATTACTGATGTCCAGGCCCCACCCCCAGAGAGCTCATTTAATTGGTCCAGAGTGGAGCTGGGCACCAGTAATTTTTTTAAAAGCTCCCCAGGTGATCTTAATGTGTACCAGGGTTGAAAACTACTGGTTTACGGTAAAATAGCTTCAGTCATATAGTGGTAGCAAAAAGGGGGCCTGGGGCAGAATATGGCAAGAACAGGAAGGTTCTGGCGGCTTCTATAACATCAGCGAACACCTGCAGTAAGCGAGGTTGTAGAGATGAGAAGGGGAACCAGACAGCGCTCTGCCCCAGGGCTTCCCCAATATTCAGGGAGGAAGACTCTGCTGAAGACTGCTGCGGAGGGCTGCGCGTGCTGTCCCCAGAAGGAGCTGGGGGGCACAGCTGTATGGTGAGAGTGAAGGGAGCCTCCCCTGCAACTGGTTCAACAAAAGTAAAGGTCTCAGGCTTACCTAACGGAATCTGTTCTTCAATACTCCAGTTTACGTTAGTCCTTCATTCCATCCACCCAGTCTCCCTGGGAAGTGGGTGTGGCCCGAATCACATTCAACCTAAGAGGAAGAGGACACAGAGGTAGTAATGGGTGGCCAGCAGTCACAGAGACAGGGATGGCGATAATAATGAAGGACACTGGTTATAAGTACTTCATATTATCACAGCCTTACTCAGTCCTGACAGTACAGCCCTGTAAAATAAGCAAGAGTGTCACTTCCGTTTATAGATGCACAAACTGAGGCTCAATCTTATTGAGCAACTTGCCCAAGAGCAAGTTCCCACTTATTCAGTGCTAAAGCTACTAACAATGTTTTTGCTTCCAATTGCTGCTGTAATATCTTACCACAAGCTTTATGGCTTAAAATGGCACAAACACATTGTCTTAAAGTCTGGGAAGTTCAGAAGTCTAAACTGGATTGGCAGAAACCAGGCATGGTGGCATGTGCCTGCTGTCTCAGCTACTCCGGAGGCTGAGACAGGAGGATTTCTTGAGTCCAGGAGTCCAAAGCCAGCTTGTGCAGCACAGTAACACACTATCTCAAGAAGAAACCAGAAATAATAAACCCAAAAGAAACACAGGTGATAGAGCTGGTTCCCTTGAAGTCTCTAAGGGAGAATTTATTTCCTGACCTTTTCTAGCTTCTGTCTGCAAAGCCACCTATATGACAGATGCAAATCTCTCATTTCTCTCTAGTCTCTGCTTCCGTCATTACATCTTCTTCTATTACTGATTCTCCTGGACACTTCTTTCCCTTATCAGGACCCTTGTGATTGGAGACAAGACTCACCCAGACAATCCAAGGCAACCTATCTCCATATTTTTTTCCTAAAAAAGAACCAACTTTGTTTATTCATCTGGCCTTTGTTTCTCTGACACTTAGTTATGTATGTGGTACTGGGGTTTAAACCTGGGTCCTGGCACATACTAGGGAAGCACTTAACCACTAAGCCACCGCTCCAGCTCTCAATATTCTTAATTATATCTGCAAAGTTCCTTTAGTCATATAAGATAGCATATTCATAGTATTGTGAATTCATAAGTATGTGCTCGTGTGTGTGTGTGTGTGTGTGTGTAAGTGAGCAAGGAGGAGTGGAATGCACTGGTCTCACCACACAGGGACAAACCCAACCCAGGTTTGATGCCAACACCTTTAATTCCTGGATAATATACAATGCCCTCCCCCTGCTTCTGTTCCAGCACACACACAATGGACGGCTCCTTCTTTCTAATCCTTTTAGATTCTTTCAGACAAAAATTTCATAGCCTTAGTTACTGGCATAATTAATGCCTCTTTTCATCAACAATGTGGGTACACAGAAGTTATGATAACCACAAGTTCTTGGAAAGAGCTAACCTAACACATGATCTACATAATCACCCCCCCCCCTCCATATACACACACAAGGAACACGCCCGAATCTTGGGAACATGTGACTGAGTAACCTTATGTGGCAAAGGATTTTGCAGATGTGAATAACACTGAGATAGGAGATTATATTGGGCAATCTGGTTGGGCCCTATCAAAACCTTGCAAAGTTTTGAGGTCCTTACAAGAGACTGGTTTGATCCTTGGCCTTATAGCAAATACATGTATATAGCTGCCAATATTTATCTAGTGCTGTCTGGACCCAGTTTCCCCACTAATACCCAGAAGGTGTCTTCCTGTGGCATCTCCCTGAAATTTAGAATCACTTGAAATTCAGAACCACACTTGAGTTAATTTTTCCTGCCCTGGCTGAATGACATATGTGATCTCCCTGAAGATGGGGGTTTATAACAAGAGGAGTCACTGATACAAAACCTGCATTTTTTCCATTGTTTAACCCTCTCAGCTCAATTCCCTGAGAAGAGTCCCGACCTCCCTTGAATACATGCGGAGTTGCAACTTTGTCCTCTGCTGAATGAAAAAGGAATTAATAACTTTTAGAAGAACGCTACACTTTCCATGACTGCAGTAAAATATCCTGTGGACTCTCAGAATTCAAATCCTGAAGGAGTGGGTTTAGAAGAGAATACTCGACACAATATTAAACTAACTGAAGTTTAACTTAGTAGTTGGAATTATAATGCTGAACCACAGCCATTTTACCAAGGATGATTAAAAACTAAGAATGGTGAGTTGCCTAAAATGGTCTCACCAATCCTGTCCTGTAGTCTATTAATTTTCTGCTTTTGGTATTTAGTTATTTCTTTTAAGACCCTAAAGCGATTTACGTGAACTTTGTGTTTGGACCACCATCAGCCCCCTGCCAATGTTTCATGGTGATTATGCCCAGGACTGAAGGGGTTAACAAGCAGTGTCATTTTCAAGCATGCTTTACATAAGTCAAAAGCAGAGTTTTCTGCTGAAACAAACAGTCTTAGTCTGCTGTGGAGGCGAGCGAAATAGAGAAAAAATCTCCATGGAAGATGTCAGGGAACTTGCTGGGCTGGGTGCGAGGCCTTGGGTAGGTCTGTGAGCAGCTCAGCTTGTGTTTTTCAGTTTTGTTGTCACTGCATAAGCCATTCTAGCTGGCTTTTAAGCCATAATTCATACCCTGCCCCTTCCGGTTGGAATCTGAATGTACTGCTGGATTCTCCCAGAACTTACCTAGTTGACTGCATTCGTTTGCTAGGGCTGCCATAACAGAGTACCACACAGTGTGTGGTTTAAACAGCAGAAATGTTGGGGCTGGAGCGGTGGCTCAATGGTTACAGTGCTTGCCCAGCATGCTCAAGTACACGGGTTCAAACCCCAGCACCACACACTCAATGAAGTCTTGAAGGAATGAAAGCCACATGAAAAACTAAATTAAAAATTGTTTCTCTCTCTCTCTCTCTCTCTCTCACTGTCCCGCTCTCTTTAAAAATAAAATAAAATAAAATAAACAGCAGAAATGTATTTCCAATTCTTCTGGCCGGATGTCAAAGGTCGAGGTGTGGACAGGTTGTTTTCTCCTGAGGCCTTACTCCTCAAGATGCCACCTTCTCCCCATGTCTTCTCATGGTCCTCTCTCCGTGCCTGTCTGAGTCCAAATTCTACTTCTTATAAGGACACCAGGAATGTTGGGTTAGGACCCACCCTAGTAACCTTGTTTGAAATTACCCCTGAGTGATCCTATCTTCAAAGATAGACAGGTTCTGATCTAACAGACTTCTACATGTGATTTTTTTTTTAAAGAGAGAATAAGAATGAAGGAGTCAATTTTTATTTTTTCACCTTTTTTTTCTTCCTCCATTTAGTTGTGCATGTGGTCACAGGAATTGAACCCACGTCCTCACACATGCCAGGCAAGTGCTCTACCGCTGAGCCACCTCTCAAGCCCCTCTGCGTGTAAATCTTGGGGAGAAAATACATTGGAAAATACTCTCAGAACATCTCTCTTTCAGCCTTGTGGTGTAGTCGCTTACTTGCCTGTTTCTGCTCTATGTTGGATGGCAATCAAGCTAGGAAGAAGGATGGGGGGGGGCGCTGGAGCAGTGGCTCAGCAATTAGAGCGCTTGCCTGGCATACGTAAGGACCCGGGTTCAAACCCCAGCACCACATACACAACTGTCATTGCCACGAAAGCCACATGAAAAACTAAATAAAATTGATTCTCATTAAAATAAAAGAATAATAATAAAAAAGAAGGGAGGGAGGGAGGAGGAAAGGGTGGGGAAGGAGGAGGAAGACAGAGGTAGGTCACACAGGCTTGGCACACTATTTTTAGGCTCAATAATCAAGCAGATGAGCAAAAACGACCAGTGACTATAATATAGAGGCCTGTGTGATGTACGCAGCTGGAGAAGAGTCTTCAAACTCACCAGAGCTTCCCAACTCGAGGCCGGGGGACTATCTACCATAACACATGGGCATTCCCTTGGTGAACGTCAGTAACAGAACTAAAGGGAATAGGCTTTTGCCTGGAATCTGAGTGGCGTGCTTCTGTTAAGACAGTAACCCAGAGAGGCTCGCTCACACCTCTCTGACTTCCTGTCTTTGCTCCCTTCTTTCTGGAGATCCCATGCAAGGCAGGACTTTTTGCCGTTTCATCCAACTGTGCAGTCCTGTGATGTGGGCCTCTCAAAGTCACCCTGCTCAGCCGGGCAGTGTTTCAAGGGATCAGGAAGCTGTTTTTCCATCCCAAGAGCCAGCCTCAAAGTTAGAAAGTTCTGTGGTTTGGTTTGGATTTCGCTCTTCCCTACAGAGAACTTGGTTTGCCAATCTCTACATACATGTCAGCATAAATAGCAACAGATGTACCTTTGACATGCAAAATCTCCACAAAATATAACAAACTCTGTTTTTCCACTTGGGATGAGTCATTAACCATATGTCTGTGATACTCCTTCATCTGTAGATCTGAGGCTCACATTTTACCTTGCAGGAGACCAAGAGCCATTTCTTTTTAGGAGGTCCCTTCCTGTGTCAAGAATTGATTCAGCAACGCCCTGGTCTATTTCTGCGGGTGTCTTGAATCAGTGCATGGAAAATGTATGGAATTTTCTTTACGTGAGCTGCGTGGCATGCCCTGGCTCTGCCCTGGGAAATATTCTTGGCCAGAACATTTCAAACTCCACTCCAGTACTCTGAGTACTTCTATGGCTGCTCCGAGGCAGGCTTTTTGCAATGGAATATGCTGATTTCGGGGCAGTTTATTTGGTTTCTGAGTCTTCAGAGAGAGAAATGTGGCATTTGGCAAGGCTGCAAACAGGGAAGACAGAAGCTGAGGAATGAGTGGATGTCATTTCGCAAAGCGAGCAGGAGGGCCGCTTGTTTGTTTGTTTTGTCTGTGTGAATGAGTTGTATTAAAGTCTTTTCTGAACTTCAGTCTCTGAAAGTACACTGCCCTTGAGGGATTTTGCCTCCTATCAGAGTTAGTATTTACTTAGAATTTAAATTGTTCTCTTTTGAAAGGACAGAATCTTTTATTGTGAAAGATTTTTGAAAATATACAAAATACGGAGTAAAATAGCATAGCCTAGTGAAACGTCATGAACTTACCTTCCAGAGCCAGCAACTATTAACATTTCACCGCACTCGCTTTATTTATTATATTTTTCTCTCCTTTTTTATTCTTTTAAGAGAGGGACAGAGAGAGAACCGATTTTATTTAGTTTTTCATTTGGCTTTCACTGCTCTGACACTTTGTTGTGCATGTGGTGCTGGGGTTTGAACCCAGGTCCTCGCACATGCCAGGCAAGCGGCATAACTGCTGAGTCACTGCTCCGACCCTTTTCCTTACTTTTTTAAAGTACTGGAGCAATGGCTTGGTGGTTACAGCGCTTGCCCAGCATGTGCGAGGACCTGGATTCAAACCCCAGCACCCACATATGCAACTAAGTGTCACAACAATGAAAGACATGTGAAAAACTCAATAAAAATTGATTCTCTCTCTCTCTCTCTCTCTCACTGTCCTCCTTTCTTAAAAAAATAAAAAAGAGCTTGGACATATCATTTTACCCTCATGCATCTCCAAATGAAAACATTTTCTTATGAACATACTATGATTATTATTAACAAAATTAACAACATTTCCTTACTATCATTAAATGCTGAGTCCGTATTCAAATTTCTTGGAATATCTCAAATATATCATTTGACAGTTGGTTTGTTCAAACCTGGATCTAACTAATGTTCATAGGATGCATTTGGGAATTTTGTCTTCTAAAGTCTCTTTTACTTTCAAATTGGTTTTGTTTGGGTTTCCCCGAAAGCAGATCTTACAATAAGGCCTTGGATACAGGTATCTTGTTTGGAAAGTAGAGCTAGGAAGCAAAAAGGACAGGATTGGAAAAGTGAGAGGACAGGGTGAAAGACAAGACAAGAGACATTAATGAGCAGTTTGTCGCTGTGGACAGGAGGGATTTCATGCTGCCACAGACGCTCTGGGAAATTCTGGGGCATATATTCCCACCAAAGTTGGGGAATGTGGGATCTTTCTGTGCTGAATCTCACCTCTTGTTGATTGCTTCTGGGCAACTCTGCTCACAGGCTGAGTGAACTCCTGTTCTTCCAGAAAGAAAGCTTGAGATGGAAAAGCCAAAAGGCCCAGGTGACCATGGTGGACACTGCCAATGAGGTCAGAAATGATCCATGATGGCTTCTGGGAATTCAGAGGTGGGTCAAGTCCAGATGGGTTGGGGCAGGTTATATCCCCCTTCTTCCTTTTTATTTATTTAGTTAGTTTTAAATGTCATTGACTCATTGTCCCCAAATGTCCCACTTTCTGGCTTTGGCCTACAGTTTCCTTCTTGGAATTTGAAACATGTTCTTCTTTCCACATTCCCTGCACCTTAGAAGTTTTAAGCAAAGGCTTGATGACAGTCCATTAGACCTGTTTCAGCATTTCAGAAGTGGTGTTCTTTCAAGAGATTTGATGGGGAAGGTCCTCGTAGTTTCCATTGAGGAGAGTGGGCATGTCAACTTGGCAGCCCCAATAACAAATGGCACTTTGGGGATTGTCTAGCCCAGCTTCTTATTTAATGGGAAAGGAAATTGGTGGGCTCTAGCGGTGGCTCAGTGGTTTCGGCGCTTGCCTGGTAAGCACAAGGACCCAGGTTCAAACCCCAGCACCACGTACACAACTGAGTGTTGGAGCAACAAAGGCCATGTGAAAAACTAAATAAAGTTGTTTCTCTCTAAAAAAAAAAAAATACTGGTGACCAAAGTTAGATCAATGTCCTTCTCTTCTGCCACATAGTCATCACATTTTTTTCATGCATTAGTTACTCCCTACTCTGGACATTGACAGCTTCCCCCCTACTCCATGTTCACCAGTGGCCTCTCTGTTATGTGAGTTCTATGGACTCCTCTCAGTTAGTGTATTTGTTGTCTCTTTTGCATTTAATATAGTTCATAACCACATTTTCCATCCTAAAATATTTGCTTTGCATGTCTACTCTGATCTCACCATTCTAATTTATCTCCAATCTTTCTGATTTAAACCTCTTAGTCCATCCTCTTGCCTCTAAAATAAAAGTATTTGCCAAGACTTGAGGAATTCCTGCAGACACCAACTATGTAAAAGAAAAGTCCCATATCAATTTAAAAGAGTTCTGTGCTCTATGGGAATCCCTGTGCTTTGTGGGAATGGCAGAGAACTAAAGGAAGGGAGGAAAGATGGTTTTGTCAATTCCTAAGAATGTTTCCCATTTTGAAGAGAAGGGAATACAAATGTAAGCAGGTCACAGAAAACATGGGACCACATTACCAAAGGTTTACTCTCTCTGATGGATTGGTAGTGGGCACCAAGCTGGTGGAATGCTTCAGGATTCACAAACCTTGTTTTCTCAAGGTTGAGAGCTTGATCTGGAGGCCAGGTTAATGCAGACGAAAAATATGAGACAATCTCATAGGAAACAACATTCAATCCTAGGTCAGCAGTAACAGAAAATAATTATTGAGTTGAGAAAATATCTATCCATTCAAATAAAATGCCTAGGTGCTAGAGGGCATCAGAATTGCCCAAGTTTCCAACAACCCTACTTCTGTGTATATATCCAGAAGAATGGAAATCATAGTCTCGAAGAGATATCAGTACTCCCAAGCACACTGCAGCATTAATTGCAATAGCAAGATGTGGAAACAACTCCAATGTCCACCACTTGTAGCCGCATGTAGGAACCGAGAAGGTGTAAGTCAGCCACAAAACAAATGCTGAATAATTCCTCTGACGTGAGACATCTGAAATACAGTATACCAAAGTATGAAAGTAGATGATGGAATGATGTGGGAAGGGGGATTCAGGGAATTACAGACTGAGGAGTAAAGCTGCAGTCACACAAGGTGCCTGAATTCTAGATGCACTGCACAAATGAACAATAACAGATTGAGCTCTGAAAAGTTTGTTTGAATGCTGAACAACAGTAAAAAGACTATCATTGTTTGGATGAAAGGTGTCCCCCCAAAGCTCATGTGAGACAATGCAGGAAGGCATAGAGGTGAAAGGATCGTGCTACAAAAGCCTTAATCCAATCAGCAGGTTGATGCCTGGTAAGGATTAACTTGCAACTGTAGGCTGCTGGGGTGTGGTGGGAGGAGGTGTTTGTTGGGGTCACGCCTTTGGGGTATGTATTTTGTGTCCAGGGGGGAATGGAGTCTCTCTCTGCTTCCCGAAGCCATGCCTCAACCCGCTTCCCTCCGCCACACTCTTCCGCCATGATGTTCTGCCTTACTGGAGTCCCAAGGAATGGCATTGCCCTTCCATGGACTAAGACCTCCGAAACTGCGAGCCCCCTAAATAAACTTTTCCTCCTAAAATTGTTCTTATCGGGACTTTTAATTGCAGCAGGGAAAAAAACTGACTAAAACAAGGACCTGAGGAAACTTTTGGAGGTCATGGATATGTTTATTATTTTGATTATAGTGGAGGTCACATAAAAGCATACATCAATACAAACTCTCCACATTGAATGTGCTATTTATGTGCAGGCTGTGTGTGTGTGTGTGTGTGTGTGTGTGTGTGTGTGTGTGAATTATGCCTCAATAAACCTTGTATGGGGCAAGGCAGGAGAGATAGCCAAAGTTTCTACCCGAAAGACAGCATCATGATGTAGCAGGAAAACAAACAGAAGCCCAAGGACCCTCTTATTTCTTCCTCCCTCCAAGAGCCCCCCGTGAAGGGATTTTTATTTATGTCCATCAAATTCAATAGAGTTATTATGCTCCTAGCCCTTACTATGATATCCTTGGAAAAATCGAGAAATTGAGTGATACTTTAATCTTCAATATTCAGCCTTCCATAGTAGATCAGATGGGATCCGAGTTTAGGAGACTTGGTTCTCTCTATATTGATGGTAAATTCAAAACTCCATGGTCCTATCCTCCTCAAGGCAAGAACATAGAACAAAAGCAGAAGCTTGAGACCTAGAAAAATTATACAATACGATGGGAGAAAACGAGCCTAACATGCAAATACAGAGATAAGAGAGGTAAAAAGCACAATTTGAAAAATACACATACTGAAAAATATACAACTCCACCACACTCGAAACCAAAGAAAGGATAAATGAGCCCATTAAGCCAGAAATGTGAGCAGATAACCAAATGAAAACTGCCACCGTAAATAAAAAACAGGAATAAAGCAATGCTGTTCTAGACCTTAAAACTGCTGGAGAAGAATCAAAGCTCAGGACTGAAATTTTTAACCTGCAGAGAATTATCTTGAAAAAAAAAATCACTCGGAATGAAGGGGACAGAGGAATGAAAATGATTACAAAAAGATGATAGCTATGAAAATCAAACAATGAAGATTTAGTGTATAGTTTGTGAGCCAGAAGAAGTCAGAAATGATAAACAAAAACACAAAAAGAGCAAGTGCAGACGGCAAATGCTATTACAGGAAAAATGAATAAAATATGTCAAACTCCAAAGTCTCTCTGAGCAAAGGTGCATAACTTTAAGAAAGAAAGAAAAAAAAGAACCCCCCCAAAAAACAAAACAATCCTTCAAATCAGTCTAGCACTGCTTACGACCACAATCAGATGGGTGGGTTCCAATTGCATTACTCTGATGTAGTGTGGGTAGTATCATGCTTAAAAGATTGGCATAAGAATATAATAAAAAAAACAACTTGCAAAAGTACTTAGCCTGCTGCCTGGCACAGAAGAAGTGCTTGGTAAATGCTATCTATTATTATAAACATTTAGCCAGAGAAAATATGCAACCAACAATGGAAATTGTCAAACTAGTCCAGAATTCACATTAGCAGCATTAGAGAATCTTCAGAAGGAAATCCTGTGGTCAAACACTCCATCCACAGTTAACTTGTTACCTTGTAAAGAAAAAGAACAGGATACTCAAAAGTCAAAAGGAAAAGAATTTAAGAAACATATAGTCAAAGAACAATTTCTGGAAAAAGTCTTTAGCAGAAATTTGTTAGCAATGGAAAAGACGCCCTCCCCACCTGCAAAAAAAAGAAAATTAAAAAATTATTACTTTAAAGAACTATTAGCAAATACGAATCACTTACTTTGTTTCTTCTTTAAAACCCCTCCTAGGAGATTCTTAGGAAGGGATGGAACTTCTCAGGGAAAACGTGCAAATAGTGCAGATACCTAAAAATGGATATGCTATTTTAGCTTATTCAAAAATCTAAGAAATCAATCTATGGTCTCCTTTGAAATCCATAGATTAGAAAACCTCTGATTACTAGTGATTTAAAACACTTCCTCATGTATTCATTGGCTTGCTCGAATCCCTCTGTTGAGAAATTTCTGCTTACCTCTCTAGCCCATTTACTGATTGGATTGTTTGTGTTTTTGATATTCAATTTTTTGAATACTTTGTAAATCTTGGATATTAGTCCCCTGTTAGAGGAATCATAGGCCATGATTCTCGTCCATTCTGTATGTTCTCTCTTGACTGTTTTGACCAAATCCTTGACTAAGCAAAAGGCTGAGCACAAACTTTTTAGTATAATGGCATCCCACTCATTGATTCTTGACTTTAATTTTTTTCATTTTGGGAGTCTTGTTGAGAAAGTCATTGCCTACTCCCGTATGCTGGAGTCCTGCTCCTAATTTTTCTTCTATCCGTTGTATGATATCTACCTTGATTTTGAGTTCCATAATCCATTTCAATTTGATTTTTGTGCAAGGTGAGAGATAAGGATCTAATTTCAACTTTCTACAAATGGCTGTTCAATTTATCCAGTATCATTTGTTGAATAGACTGTCTTTCCTCCATGTTATATTTTGACCCCCTTTGTCAAAGATCAGATGTTTAAAGATCTGTGGATTTATCTCAGGGTTTTCTATCATATTCTATTGGTCTTCGTGTCTGTTTTGATACCAATATCATGCTGTTTTGTTACTAAGGCTCTATAGTATATTTTTAGATCTGGAATTGCAAAACCACCTGTTTCATTTTTCTTGCTTAATAATGTTTTGACTATTCTGGGTTTCTTGTTGTTCTGAATGCATTTGAGAATTGCTTTTTCTATACCTGTAAAGAATGACATTGGTATCTTGATGGGGATTTCATTGAATCTGTACAGTGCTTTTGGTAGAGTGGCCATTTTAATCATATTAATTCTGCCTAACCAAGAGCATGGAACATCTTGCAATCTTCTCAGATCTTCTTCAATGTTTTTTTTCAATGTTTGATAATTTTAGAAAGTTCTGTTACTTACCTTGTTAGAGTAATTCCTAAGTATTTTATTGTTTTTGAAGATATTATCAATTGGACCATTTTTCTGATTTCTTCTGCCCTTTTCCTGTTAGTGTATAGAAAATCTATTGATTTGTGGGTGTTGATCTTGTAGCGTCCCACCATTTATAAGCTCAAGCAGTTTTCTGGTGGAGTTTTTTGGGGTCTTCCAAGTACAAAATCATATCATCAGCAAAAAGGGAGAGTTTGACTTCCTCTTTTCCTATTCTTATCTCTTTAATTTTCTTCTCTTGCCTGATTGCTCCAGCTAGGGTCTTGAGGACTATATTGAATTAAAGTGGTGAGAGTGGGCAGCCTTGTCTTGTTCCTGAGTTTAGTGGAAATGCTTTCAACTTTTCTCCATTTAGTATTGTACTAGCTGTGGGTTTGTCATGCAAGATTTCACCTCACTCCAAGCATAATGGCTAAGATGAAGAATATAAACAGTAACAAATGCTGGAGGGGTAGTGAGGAGATAGGAACACTAGCAGACTGTTGGTGGAACTGCAAGCTGGTACACCTGCTCTGGAAAGCAGCATGGAGACTCCTCAAAAAATTAGGGATGGATCCACCAAACAACCCCCCTATCCCCTTTTTGAGTATTTTCACTGAAGAACTAGAATTGGCGACTACAATGACATAGCAACTTCAATGTACATAAATTATGGAATCAACCCAGATGCCCCTCACTGGATGAAGGGATCCAAAAACTGTGACACACACACACACACACACACACACACACACACACACGGAGTTTTACTCAGCTATCAGAAACAATATTATGGCAATGAAGGGTAAGTGGATGGCAATGGAAGAAATTATGCTGAGCGAGCGAAATTGGCCAAACCTGGAGGCTCAGGGTCAAATGCTTTCCCTCATTTGGGAAGGCTGGAGTAAAACCCGGGATTGAATGAAAGGTAGCCAAGCTCCTGTACTAGACCCACCAAAGTCAAACAAGACATAATCTAGGGGAACCACAGATATGCAGGAGAGGAGGGAGAAGGGGGAGGCAGGGGGTGGGGGAGAGTGATCTGTGGGGGAATCAAGAATGTAGCTTACTCTTTACTCCCCTGAGAAGCCAAATAATACTGAAGCAATCACTTGATTCTGGAAAATGGACTTATATATATCTGTTAAAGAGGGCAATATAGAAGAGTCAAGAGTCTGGAGTGTAGGTGATGTGGGGGTAGTCTGGATTAGGACCAGATGCATATCATATTGTTAATATATATGCACTTATGATTGTACAACAATAGAACTCCTTAATAAAATTTTTTTAAAAAACCTCTTTCAAACATCAAAGTTTAAATGCCTATGGTCATTGTGACTACAAATAAACTTAAATGCCAAATTTGTGATAGACCATATATACATAAAATATCAAAAACTAATTTGAATATAATAAATATGAACAAAAAGTTTTTTCTTTTTTATTAAGAAATTTAGTTATTGTATCCAAAAGTAACTGAACAAAAACTTTAAAGCAACAAAACAGACAGACGACAGACACACACACACACACACACACAATTACACCAGGAAGTGAATATGAAAGTGGTGGAAAGAAACAATGCAAAGGTATGCAAAGATGTGTATTTACTCATTTTTAGGAAATAGATAAAAAGATATTGCAATATCTTCATTTTTGATACATGTAATCTATAACATGAAGACATAAAAGCATGTTTATAAAAACTAAAGAGTAAATGTATATATTTTAAATAAATAATAATAAATTAAATAAATACAGAATATTATAGACAGGTATAATCAGATATGGCAACAGTTAAATACTCAGTATGTTCTAAGTAGAGTACATAATTGTATGCTCATTTCATTATTTCTTCAACTTTTCCATACAGTGAACATTTTTCATCATAAAACCATGCATCAAATGAAGGAAAAACAACATATATCATAAAAATAAAAGAAGAAAAATTTTTAAAAGCTACTCTACAATATCCTTAATAAACAGTCTGAAATGATTAGGCCAAGTAATATAATTCTCCCCCACAAAATTTTAATACTTTTTAAAATATAAAACAAATTCTAATACAATGGCATAATATCCATAATGTGTGAATCCAATCAAAAATTAGTAGAGATGAAGCAGGAAACTGTGACCGATGATGAAAAGGAATCAGAATAATCATAGAAAAATATCTAGACAATTGGGAATTGATGGGGTTGTCAGAAAGGATTTTTAAATCACTATTATGAATTTATTTGAGGAAGAAAAACATGGAACACATGAGGAAAACAAGAATTATGGAAATTTAAAAATTCAACATGCAAAAGGAAAGTTTCACTGGAAAGAATTTATAGAAGAATAGATACTCATAAAAGATAGTGAATTTGAAAACATAGTAATGGAAAAAATTGTCAATTCAAAGAGCCAAGAAACTTCTGGAACCCTAAGTAGTATAAATGTTTAAAAACAAAAATAATAACATAAAGACATATAAACAAATTTCTGAAAAGGGTGTGATTAATGGGAAGTTAAAATAATCCAGAAAAAAGAGGACAATACAAAGACAGGGACACACACAAGACACACTTTGGGCCAAACGTGTAAAACAAGTCAACAAAATGACGTATTGAAAGAGCTAAAGAAAAAATTATTAACCTGGAATTAATTCTTTTTTCCTTTCTCTGGGCTTCATGCATGCTAGGATGTAGAACCACTGAGGTACATCTCTACCGCTTTTTGTTTTTTATTTGGAGACAAGGTCTTGCTAAGTTGCTGAAGCTGCCCTCAAATTTACATTCCTCCTGCCTCAGCCTCCCAAGTAGTTGGGAGTACAGATATGGCCCCATCACGCATGGACTAACCTAGAACTTTTCATTCACCAAAAATATTCTTTTGAAATGAGAGTGAAACAAGATCATTTTTAGATAAACATAAGCTGAAATAATTATTGATAGGAGATCTGTACTACAAGAAATGTTAAAGGTATTCTTTAGGCTGAAGTAGAACAATACCGGGCAGACCGTTGGTTTTATACAAAGAAATACAAAATTGAAGAAATAGTACAAAGAAGGAAAGGTACTTTTTCTTGTTTCTTATTTTCTTTGAAAGAGAATTGACTTTTCAGATGAAAAATTGTATCAGTATAGTGCAGGGTTTATAGCATACAGAAAAGTAAATTGTATGAAGATAACAGCATCAAGGGAGGGAAAGGGAGAATACCCAGGAAGAGCAAGATTATTGAAAAGTTGAATATGATACATTAAAGAGGTATGTTGTAAAGCCTGGTTACAAATACTAAAAAAAAAATTAAAAAGATATAAGTTAATGACAGATAAAATGATTCTTAAGAACAATACATTGGGGGCTGGAGCGGTAGCTCAGCGGTTATGGCACTTGCTTGGCATGCGCAAGACTGCAAGTTCAAACCCCAGCACCACGTACACAACAAGGTGTCTGAGCAATGAAAGTCACATGAAAAACTAAATAAAAATTGATTCTGTCTGTCTATCTCTCTCTCTCTCTCTGTCCCTCTCTCTTAAAAAATGTAAAAAAAAAAAAAAAAAGAGCAATCCATTGATCCAGAGAAGACTGAAAACAGTGAAAAATAAAACAATAAACAGGTTGGTGAAATAGAAAGCTAATAGCATTAGACATACATGGAATGAGTAGTCCAATTAAAAGGCAGTAAATGTTGTTTAAATAAAAAGCAAGGCCAAACTATATGTTGTCTATGAAACAAACTTTAAGTATAAAGTCATTAATAATATAAAAGTGAAGAGACAGAAAATGACATTTAATCCCACTTCTTGGTATTTTCTGAAAAGATCGAAAATGGGTATACTACAGTGGCATAGCCACATCAGCATTTATAGGAGCACAATTCACAATAGCTACAGTGTGGAATTAACCCAGATGTACATCATTAGATGAATGGATTCAGAAACTGTGGTATGTATGTGTAATGGAGCTCCACTCAGCCATAAAAAAGAATGAAATTATGGCATTTGCCAGTAAATGGATTGAAATGGAGAATATCATGCTATAAGATGTTCAGCCAAACTCGTAAACTCAAAGTTCAAGTGTTTTCACTCATATGCGGATGCTAGAGTAAAATAAAAGGGAGAGGGAGATGAGGCTCAAATTACATAAAGAATCTTCCAAATACAAGCAACAGACGAGTGAAAGGAAATCTAGTTAGAGGAAGGACAGGAGGGAAAAAGGAGGATTGTGAACCAAAATTGATTTCTGTGCATGTATGAGTTTGTTGGGATGAACTCAACCAGTCTGTATAACTATAAAGCGCTAATAAAAAGTAACATTCAATGCAATATTCATAAGGAGAAAGCTGGCATGGCTGTATTAATATCAGACAAACAAGACTTCATAACAAAGAAGATCAGAGATAAAGGGGATATTTCATAATGATAAACATTTGGTTCATCAGGAGGACATAAAATCTTAAATGTATATCTACCTAATAGCTGAGCTTTAAAATACATAAAATAAAAATTGATAGAAATAAAAGGAAAAATAAATTTGCAATTATATTTGGAGATTTCAACACTTTCAGTTATTGGTGGAAGAAACAGAAAACAGTAAAGATTAAAAAGACCAAGCCAATGTTATCAACCAACTTGACCTAATTGGCATTTATAGAGCATTACACCCAACAAGAGTAGAACACACGTTTTTTCCAAATATATATGGAACATTCAACAACTGTTCCAGGAAATGGTTAAGTTTAATAAATGTGACAAGGATTGAAATGATAGTGTATCTTATTTGACCAGAATGGAATTTGTTAGAAAAAAAAAGTTTTAAAAAATCTACAAATTACCTGAATATTTAGAAATTAAATAACACATTTTTAACTCATTCACAGTCAAAGAAGAAATCATGAGGAAATTTAGAAAGTATTTTTAACAGAATGGAAATGAGACAAGTTATAATTTGGGGAATGAAACTAAAGCAGAGCTTAGAGGAAAATAAATTTAGAACTTAAATTTTTATATTAGAAAAGAATGATGATTTGAAATCTCTGGTCTAGGCTTTCATCTTTTTTATTGAGAAATTTATTATTGAACAACCATACATGATTTTAACAAAATAATTTAAAATGTGTATAAATTCTGGATATCAGAATTACCCCCAGGAGTGCCCCCCCAATTACCCACCCTTATCCCTCCCTTCCCCTTCCCACAATATCTCTAAAAAAGTATTATGTTGAATAACATTACACCTTATCTGGATTTAACACATGATTATAGACCATCTTTCTCACTGGCCAGGGTCTAGCTCCAGCCTCCACAGATGAGTGGAAGCATTCGACCCTTGGTTCTCTGGGTTAAGCTGATTTTACTCAGCATAATTTCTTCCATAGCCATCCATTTACTTTCAAAGGCTGCAGTATCATTGTTTCTAATTGCTGTGTAAAATTCCATGGTATAAATGTACCACAGTTTTTGGATCCATTCATCCAGTGAGGGACATCTGGGTTGTTTCCATAGTCTAGCAATAGTAAATTGAGCTGCTATGAACATAGATATTGCTGTGTCACTATAATGTGCTGATTCTAAATCCCCTGGAAAGATTCCCAGGAGTGGAATAGCAGGATCATATGGTGGGCTCATCCCTAGTTTTTTGAGGATTCTCCACACTGCTTTCCAGAGGGGCTGTACTAGGCTTTCATCTTAATCTAGAAAAAGAAGAGGTAAGTAATCCCAAAGTAAGCACGAGGAAGAAGACAAGGAAGAGCAGAAAGCAATGCAATAGAAAAAGAATAAACAGGGCTGGAGCGGTGACTCCGCGGTTACGGCGCTTGCCCGGCATGTGCGAGTACACGGGTTCAAACCCCAGCACCAGGTACACAACTAAGTGTCAGAGCAATGAAAGCCATGTGAAAAACTCAATAAAAATTGATTCTCTCTCTCTCTCTCTCTCACTGTTCTTCTCTCTTAAGAAAAAGAATAAACAAATATACAAATGGTTTATGGACTTGCGTAGATATTGACTTATTTTTCTTCCTCTAGTGATCCAGTTTCTGTACCACATCTACTAAAAGTTGATATTTCTCTTTGTCTTATCATACATTAAATTCCTGTATACATATGCATCTCTCTCTCTCTCTCTGAACTATTTGTTTTATTCATCTGTAGTACATTAGTTTCCTAGGAAAATTCTCTCACTTTGCATTTATTTTTCAAATTTGAATAACTTTATTATTCTATATGCTTTTTATAACACTTTTATTGACTTCCTAAGAAAATGTAACTGGAATTTGAGATTGCATTGAACTTATATAATACTTCTATACATTATCTATACATACAAAGTTGGGGAAGAATTGGCATTTTTGCATGATTAGTCATTTCATCCAAGAGCATGTAATGAATCTAATTTTTCAGATAATTTTTTGTTATATTCTTTTATGAGTTCTGAGTTTTTGCCATAAAATTATTACATATTTGCTGCTATTTTAACGTTTCTTATAGTTTTATGGCTTTGATTTTGTTCACTATTATTAAAAATAAGTTTGGGCATATTTTCTGTTGTGTTTTAAAATGCTACTAATTCTTATAAGTTGATCTCAAATGAGGCAATCTGCTGTGACGTCCTGTCACAGTTTGGGTATGATGTGTCCCCTGAGGAACTCATATTAGTCAAGGCAGGAATGTTCAGAGGTGCGATGGTCAGCTTGTGAGCGCTGCGCCCTCATTAGTGGATGAGTCCGTTTGACGGATTGATAATGTGAATGGCCGGCTGGGTGGCAACTCTAGGCAGGTGAGCATGGCTGGGGGAAGTAGGTCTCTGGGGGTGCTCCCTTCGAGTTAGGTATCTCATCCCTGGCTCCATGTTCTTTCTCTTTCTCTGCATCCTGGCTGCCATGAGCTGAAGAGCTTTTCTCTGCTGTGCCCTTTCACCATGATGCTCTGCCTCACCTTGGGCCCGCAGCAATGCAGCCAGCCAACTGTGGACTAAACCTTTGAAACTGTGAGCTCCAAATACACTTTTCTTCCTCTAAGTTGTTCTTGTTCTTGTCAGGCATTTTGACGTAGCAATAAGAAGCTGGCTAAGCTAAGTCTATAGATTCTCTTACTTATAACAGAACATCCTCTTCATCTCCTTTACAGTGCTTGTTCCCTTGAGTCATTTTTTCTTTAATGTCTTTATAACATTGGTAAGGGCTAAGGTATAAACAATATGTGTCTGTTCTGAACCAAACTGGTTAAGAAATAGGTTTATCCCCCCAGCCATTTTCCCCTGTCTGCTGTTAAAGGATTCTGAGGCAGGAAGAGTAGGAGGGAGGAGTCGGGTGAAAATGTGGAGTCACCCATTAGAGCACGGTCCTGGCTTGGCTCACTTGGACTTCTTGTGCTCAGTCACCACAGTTTGAGAAGTCATCTGTTTGAACAGTTAGTATCATCAACACAAAGAAAACTTGAACAAAGATCCATACCCTGTCCTGGGCAAGAGAGTTCAGGATCACAGTGACGTGAATTTTCCTTCAATCAATGTATATTTTAAACATTATATCAGCGTCTCAGTAGAAACGTGACAAATCATTCTAGTTCTACCTTTAAGAGTAAATATTTGAGAACAAGCATAAGAAAAATGAAAGATACTGAGGATTATTAAAGCATTTCTCCTACGATACTCTGTGAAGTACAGCAATGCTACACATGTTTTCAAAAATGCAGTGTTGGTGAGGGAACAGAGAAGCTGAAAAACATGATAAATTGTATACTGTTTTTTTTAAAGAGAGAGGGACAGAGAGAGAGACAGACAGAGAGAGAATCAATTTCATTTAGTTTTTCATGTGGCTTTCGTTGCTCCGACACTTTGTTGTGTACGTGGGTGCTGGCGTTTGAAACTGGGTCCTCGCGCGTGCCAGGCAAGTGCTGTAACTGCTGAGCCACTGCTTCTGCCCAAGTATATAGTATTGAAATCTAGAGTCAATGTATGCAAAATATTTTAATTCAGTAAGGGAAATGCAGATTAAAGTAAGCTGAGCGCGTCCTTTACAGCTCAGTGTACATTTCAGATGGATTGGACATTTACTCTCATTCACTCACCAGGTATTTTGTTTCATGCTTAGTACGTGTCAAGCCCTCTTCCTGCCCTTAGAAATATGACATTTAAGAAAAAAACAAAAACAGAAAAAAAGAACTCCTACTGCATGGAGCTGACATTCCAGTGGGGAAAGAGACAACAATACAATTAAAGAAGTGAAATATGTAGTAACAAATCCAAGGAGGGACTGAAGTCAAGAACAGAGTTAGTGTTTCCCTACTAGGAGGGTGTGGTATGTACTTTAAATGCAAAAGATGATATTTCAGTGAAGACCTGCAGAAGGTATGGAACAGCGTACTCCCAAATAAATAATAGACTCATAAAATGAGTATAAGAAAATTTAGGTAGCTATTTCTGAAATTTGGAACGAGGGAGTTTTTTTGGAGAACTATACTAAAGCTGGAAATCATAAAGAAGTGGACAAAATTTCATCAAACAAAAGACAATAATCTGGGTGAATAGCAACATATTGTCACACCAAGAGGACACATCTATGGTGATCATAGAATTTATTGTCTAAACCAAGGTACTTTGGAGAGTGAAAGGAAGTGCTATCTATACTTATTCCATAAGAAAAGGCATAAAGTAGAACTTTCCCAGATGAACTAAACCGAGTTCTCATAAATAAATATGACACATATCTCAAGAGAGAAGTTCAGTACATAAGTAACTAGGTGCAAGTGGCCCTAAGCGTATGAAATTATGTTAGACTTCGCTAAAAACAAAAGGAAAACAAATTAGCATCAGATTTTTTTTTTTGTTCATTTGTTTGTTTTAAAGATAAAAATTGTGGTAATTCCTCTGATGTTGATTCTGGGCTGGTGGATTTTTAAAATGATCTAAATTTGATTAAGGGCAAATGGGCAAAATATACCAACTTTAAAATGTCTGTATTATTTAATTATTAATTACTTAATTTCCAATTACAATAATATATTCTAAGAAAATAATCAACGGGCAGATTCATGGTATCAGGATATTCAAAGTAGGGAATCCAGCAATGGCAAAACGTCCTAGACGTTCATCAATGGGATGTATTTAAGCAAATTGGTGTGTAGTCATACGATAAAATACTGTGCAGCCATATTGTTGACAGCTATGGTAGCTATTGTGTTAAAAAAATCCACATGATAGAAGTTGAATTCTCTCACATTAAATCCAAAATGAACTCCGTCCAATCTCTTGCATCTCTGCTTAAAAACTAGCCAGGCGTTGCCTCCATCTATCTTTTTTCTTATAAAACCTTAATCAACTCAGGTATTAGTATCCATCACAAACTCATACTGATTCTTTCTAACAATTTCCCTGGGTTAATCGTCTCAGCATGGACATGGTCAACTTTATGAGTTATTGCAGGAAACAATTTTACTAAGCGTTTTGCCAATGTGTAATGAGGTTGTCAGCCTTTGAAACTGCTGGCTTCCTTGCCACCTGCCATTTCATCACTAAGCCTAATGACATATATTTTAAGTTTTGGTTATAGAAGCACACTGCTTCAAAGTGCCAATTTCCTTAAAAGTTAAAGTAATGCTAGTTGCTGTTATAAACAACGCTAAAAATGTGTAATGGCTGAAACATGGTAGAAACTTACTTTTACTTTATATAAAGTTCAATGCAAGTGTTCTTGAATGGTAAGCAAGTTTCCTCTAAGCATACAACTTTTAACATGTGGCTGGCTGTGCTACTTTTTTTTTTTTTAAGAGAGAAGGACAGTGTGAGAGAGAGAGAGAGAGAGAGAAAGAGAGAATCAATTTTTTATTGAGTTTTTCACATGGCTTTCATTGCTCCGACACTTAGTTGTGTACGTGGGTGCTGGGGTTTGAACCCATGTACTTGCGCATGCCAAGCAAGCACTGTAACCGCCAAGCCACCGCTCCAGCCCCGCTCCTCTACTTCTTAAGCTTCATGGTCAGCAGAAAGAGAAAAAGAGAGCAAGAAGGCACATCTACCTCTTATCTCAACCAGAAAGCAGCACCCATAGCTTCCATTCATAGTCCATTGGCCAAAGTTTAGTCACTAAGTCAGATCTAATTGTTACAAAGAAATCTGGAAAATGTAATCTAGCTGAGGACTCAGAAAGGAAAAAAATGAATTTGGTGACCAATATATTAGTCAGGGTAAGCTTACTAATGTTGCAGTGAAAACTCTAAACATCTCAGTGACTTAGCCAAAGAACATGTGTTCCTGTGTCACTCAAGGTTGAATGACAGGGCAAGCAGCTGTCCCCCCGTGTGATGACTCAGCAGTCATACCTGCCTCATCTTTTAACACCATCATTGGAACACAAGACCTCTTCCCTAATTGCTAAAATGAGGAAGAGGAAACGAGACACCCGGGCATGGTCTTTTCACTCCTTCAATCTAGAAAAATCACTTATCACTTTTGCTCATGATTAGTCACGTGACCTTGCCCAAATCCAAGGGCATGAGAAGCAGAGGGAATCTTCAAACACTTAGAAGGAGAGAGAGCCAAACGTTGGTGAATGCAAGTCACATCTGTCATAACGAGCAAGCCAATCTCTGTCACAGCCACCACTGACCTAATGTTTGTGGAAGTATAATGTCATTGCGGGCCTGGGAACACATGCTATGTGACAGAAATTGCACAATACCAATTTTTAAAACTATCTACATGTAAGCTAGAGAAGGCTAAAGCACTTTACCTTTTGAAATGCAAATTAAATTCGCTCTAACCCCATTTCACTTTCTCCCCTTTCTCCTGCTCTCTCCAGGGACTCGCTTCCTGAGGTCCAGCATTTGGGAATAGGGATGACAACCTACTATCCTCCTGCTGCTGAAAAAGGTTAGTGAGTGGATTTGGGAAGATAGTGAGAAACATTCCGTATCACTTCCACATTGAAGAAAAGTCTAGATGAAAGTGAATTTCCCTAAAATAGCCCACATGTTCCTTATTCCATTGTCTCAACTCTGCCTCTAGGTTTTGAGGATCAGCAATAGAGCCACCTCTTTGGTCTGCTTGTCTCTCGCCAACCCTAACTTCAGCGTCACTCTTTCCAACTTGGAGCAACATTATCTAGACATTTTCCTGATTGTATTGCATTTATTATACTTACTTATATAGATATATCCTGAGAGAAAATTCTAATTTCTTAAGATCCTTATGTTACTCAGATAATATTAAATATATAGAATTATAGATAGTTATACTTGACTACACAGGCATTCAGGGGTGGGAGAGAGGGAGAGAGGTTTCAAACTGACATGTTAATAGCAGTATCTGTGTCTGTTTTTCCCTCTTTGCATAATGATCCAATATTAATTCTATAATGAAAAGACATAAAAACAGTAGAAGTCTTTTTATTTTTTAAAGAGGGAAGGACAGTGAGAGAGAGAGAGGGAGAGAGACAGAGAGAATCAATTTTTATTAAGTTTCTCACATGGCTTTTGTTGCTCTGACACTTAGTTGTGTACGTGGGTGCTGGGGTTTGAACCCGTGGACTTGCGCAAGTGCTGTAACCAATGAGCCACCGCTCCAGCCCAATAGTGGTCATTTTTAAAAACACTGTTTTCCTCTGGTCCTTTTCAAGGGCTCACACACCCTCTTTCCAGTTGAGAACCAGTTCTTGCCCATGACTGAACCACATAAACTCACAGGTATCGCTGAGACTCTGGCACCCTGCTCACTGCAAGCCCTGGTGGTCGGTGGGGAGATGCACACGTGCGTGGAGGAGAAGCAAGGTTAGCCTCCCTCCCCTTTGTTTCTCTCTGTCATGTTACCCTTTAGGCCAGGTCATAGAACTAGGATCTATATTCCCCAGGGAAACTGTCTCCTGAATTTAAAGTCAGAGCAGAGCAGAGGGCAAAGGTGATATGAAGCAGAGCTGAAATTTTTAATAGAAAATGCCTCATGGAGCCTAAAGAGAGAAAGAGAGACGACTATGTATTTTAAGGTTGTTTGCAAATCAAACTCATTTCCCTTCTAGGTCTATATAATAACTTCTTATTTCTAAGGAGAAGAAATTCGAGAATATTCCTAATAAAGCCCAATATAGACAACCCGATAGTTATTTACTTAAAGGGTAATTACTTTCTTTAGCTCAGGCTAATAAATTATGGGTTTGCAAGCTCTAAAGTGGAGTAAGATTGGAACACTATGAATTTGTTCTTTCAAAGTATACGTATTGAACACTTGCTCTCTTCAGAGGGCTGGTATTTGAATCACTAAGTAATGGGTCACGGATATTGACCAACGTACTTATAGAATGGACACATTCAGGACACTGGCCAAGAAGACATCCCTACACCAAATAACAATTTGTAGCTATTAAGCATTCAGTAAGAATTAATCAGTGAACATGTGTAAAGTGTCAGATGATGGTGTAAGGAGGTCTATGATAAGACATCCCAAAGTGTTAAATATGACTCCCCTACCCCCACTCCATGATCTGTGTCCATGCTATCTAGTGACTGATTTGTGAGACTGTAACTCAAAATTTGTTTATGGAAGGTGCACAGATGTTTATAGCCCCATATGTCAGTGCTTCTCCTTTGAATTTTTCACAATATGCTCACTGATTTCACCCTGACCTCAGCCTGCCAGGTTGCTTGGCCTCTCAAGTAAGGGTGCTTACCCATTACTCACAGTGAAGTATGACAACCAGCTCAATGGTTCTGCAATCAAGTAGTGGTCTACTTCCAAAGTATGCAAGAAAATGTTTTAGAACAACTTGCCGCTAGAATCTGCCAGCCCAAAGCTGAGCGGCTCATGACAACAAACATTTGCTTTTTCATTCGTGCAAACTCTGCTATACTTTGGGGCAATTTTCCAAGACAGCTATGTTCCGTGCAGTGACTCAGTGATCCAGTCTGCTTTGATATTCTTGCTTTGCCATCTTACAAGTCCTTGCTGCAGCAGGGCGGTGAGTGCTTGGGGAATTCATGCCTACTTTTCTATTGCTTTAGCTCATGTATGGTGCATGTTACTTTGAATTGTGGTCCATCGACCAGAACAAATCACATGTCTCAGCTGAAATAATGAGGGTATAAGAAATGTAGCTGAGCCAGGCATGGTGGTACATGCCTGTAATCCCAGCGGCTCAGGAGGCTGAGACAGGAGGATTGCAAGTTCAAAACCAGCCTCTGCAACTTAGCAAGGGCTGAAGCAACTTAGTGAAACCCTGTCTCAAAATAAAAAATAAAAGGAACTAGGGTTGTGGCTCAATGGTTGAACATCCCTGGCATTAAAAAAAAAATGTAGCTGATCCCAAAGATGATTTTGGAGCATTGTTATCTTTGATCTTTATTGGATTTTCCTTTATTATTTCTTCTAAAAATCTTTTTAAAGAGAGAGAAAGAATTAATTTCAATTATTTTTCCACCTGGCCTTGGTTTCTCCAACACTTAGTTGTGCATGTGGTGCTGGGGTTTGAACCTGGGTCCTTACACATGCCAGGCAAGCACTCTACTGCTGAGCCACCGCTCCAACCCCTCCTTTATTATTTCTATGGAGAGATTTAATTGGGTTGGCATAGGCATATTCAGTATGCAGCACTTGCACTGACCAGAATTCCTACTGGCATCTCCAGGAAGGCCAAGTTTCCTGTGCTGGGTAGATCTGCGGTTGACCTGTGCTCATAGCACGCTGGTTTCACTTCTCCAAAAGAATATAGTCATTCCTCTACATTTGCAGGTTCCCCAACTTCATATTTGGCTTACCATGGATCAAGAGTATTTGAAAATTAAAATTGCATCTATAGAACATGTCAGGCTTCTCTCTTATCATTATTTCCTAAACAATGCAGCATAACAACTATTATGTAGCACTTACATTGTATTTGGTGCTGTAAGTAATCTAGAGATGATTTATGTGAGCATGTGCATAGGCTATACACAAACACTGTGCATTTTATATAAGACACTTGGGCACCTGCAGATTATCCTGACAGGGGTTCTGGAATCAATCCCTGCAGATACCAAGGGACAACTGTGTACAACAGCAACTAAATTTTTTGAAAAAAAAATCAATTGGGGCCACCATTCTTTAAAAAAAATACAATGCCTGTGCGTCTTCATAGATTTCCTGGTCTGATGCATTCACCACACAGAGTCTGCACTGTTCCTTGAAGATCCAAGGCCCAAGCCAACACCATAACCAAATGTATGGTAGAGGCATGCCATCTCTTCTGACAATTATTGAATCACTACCATCTACCAGACTGGGACTAAGATGATAGAATTTCTACCTTCTAACTTTTATTGATCTAGGGGGAAAGATAGACATACCAATTATTCTGGAACTTGCAGTAATAAATAGTAGGAGGGAAAAGAGTAAACTAATTCAGATTGGAAAATCCAGGAAAGCTTCCAAGAGACAGTGCCGTTTGAACTAAATGAGAAAGCCGAGCAGAGGAAGGAGCAGTGAAAACAATTGAAGGTTCATTTTCAGTCTTCCTGGAGCTAGAAGCCTGTGGGGTGGGGGACAGCGGAGTGTTATAATCAAGTCGTCTCTGGCATTTCCCAAACTTTCCTGTCCCCGGCCAATTTTCAATGTGACCCTGCAATGTGGAAATAAGAATCAGCTCAGGAACTCTTGGGCTCACTTCCACCCCAAAGGTGGGGGTCTCCTTTATGCAGCCTGGAGTTCAGAGACCCAAAGAGCAGCAAAGAACCGGTTTGCTTTCCCTGGTCAGGAGCCAGCTGGCAAAGTATCGAGCAAATAATATCAAAGCAGGGCAACTTGTGGCCGGTCACGCCCACACTCGGCAGCCGCTTGCCACGGTATCCACGACTGTCCTCCCTCGGATGCAACGTCCACTTGACCGCTTCCCCTTGAGCGCCTGGCTCCTGCCCGGGAGTGGAGCGCAGGCAGCGCGCCAGGCTTCTCACCTCTGCGTGCTCCTAGACTTCATAACCCCGTTTGGCTCCCAAGTCTCCCCAGCCTGGGTTTTCAGGGCTTGGCAAGAAGGTGGAATTAAATACGTGGCAGATGTGCTCAGGGTCAAGGGGCTTTCGCTCTTCTGCTGATTTGCAGTTTCTCTGACAGTCTTAGTCCGCCCAGATCCTCTGATTATTTCCTATCCCATCACACTGTGAGGTCTGGAGGTCTGTGAATTTAGCTTTGAGCATATGACCAAAGGCAGCCAGCCGGGCCATGGCAGGGACCCAAGAGCTAGTCTGCAAAAGAGAATAAAATAGCAGCGGTGGCTGGTGACCAGAGAAACCAGTCACAAGTGAGTTTATCGCTGGAGGTGACAGACAATGTTAGGTACTGCAGAGTCTTAATGTCAACCAGCGTCTTGGTGCTTGAAGTTCAGCAAGCCTAGGGTCAGAGGACATCATCAACTTTGCTCAAGCTCTGCGGAATAGATGTGTCTGTTACTAATCCGAGGAGCCCCAGAGCCATAGTAGTAAATGTTATGCCACCTAGCAACAATGGCTGCCACCCTGAGATGAATCCCTGGGGGAACAGGGCCTATCAGAGTGACTTTTAAATAGCAGTTCCTTTTCAGCCTCCTGTTTTTCAACTGGGCAACCATTCCTAGCTTAAATGCCACTGTCTGTCCCTTCAGGGGCTACGACTTTAGGTTTCTACGCATCTGCGGAAGCCTCTGCTTTCTTGCAGACGTGGAACAGGTCGTGTCAACGATGGTGATCAACTGCTGTTTGTATACAGTGGTTCGCAGAAAGGCCAGTGAGGTCTTGACTTTCACTATCTTTAGAATCCACTTCTCAACTCCTTTCCTGAGATGGCAGAGACAATGGCAGCAGCAGGAAATGATGTTCCTGTGATGTACGGGTCTTGCACCTGGGTTATAGATTTAAAATTCGAGAAATATCAGGGTGCCAACGAATTGTTGTTTTCTGTTCCATAGGGCCAGATACACTTTGTAACAAGGCTCCTGCTGCTGGTCATTGTTAACAAAGGGAGATTTCCACTTGTAGTGGATAAATAAAGATTCCCCAAAGAGATCTACATCCCAGTGTGGGAACCTGTGAATATTATCTTACTGGACATAAAGGACTTTGCAGAAGTGATTCAGGCAAGAATCTTAAAACACAGCGCTTATCTTCATAATCCAAATTGGCCCTAAATGTCATCAGAAGTATCCTTATAAGAGGGAGATTTGGCTGTGGAAGAGGGGGCACAATATGATCACAAGAACAGATTGGAGTGACCCAGCCACAAGCCAAGGAGTGCAGACTCCGGGAGAAGCTGTTAAGAGGCAAAGCACAGATTCCCTCCAGAACCTCCAAGAGGAACCCATCCTCCTGACACTCAGCAAGGGTCTAGTGAAACTGTTTCCAGGAATCTGGTCTCCTGAGAGAATACATGTGGCTTGTTTTGAGCCACTTGGGTGTCAGAGCAGCCTCAGGAAATGAATAAACTTTCTTACACTGATGGCCTATGTTCAAGATGAAGGCTCAAGATGAAGTCTCAGCTGTGCATATCACTTCCCATTTTTAAAATTTTTTTAAATAATCAGAGACACAGAATCACATCCCAGTCCTTTATATTTTTTATTTTGAGACAAAGTCTCACAAAGTTACTTAGGGCCTTGCTAAGATACAGAGGCTGGACTTGAACTTGGGATCCTCCTGCCTCTGCCTCTTGAGTTGCTGGGATTCCGGGCATGTGCTGCCACCACATGAAGTATATGTTTTTAATTGAAATGGTTATGTGGGTGGCTATCCATCAGATTTTCATCATTATAAAAGTGAATACAATCTATTTGGCTTGTTTCAACCAAGTTATTAAAAGGAACCATAGCAAACCCCCTTGAGAATCAGGAATTGCCATTTGTGCAAGAGAGAACTCCAGTTACAGCCACTCCTGGAGCCTTTGGACAACCAAGATGGACTGTGCCAGGTCCCTGTGTGAGCTGCAGTGAGCAAGCACTGGACATAATTCAGAGGCCTCTGGGGACCCAGGCTGCTGGGACTGGGGAGTCTCTCAGCTCCCCTCATGGCCAACCTGAGTCTGAACAGAATGCCACCCTTCCCTGCCCCCCACATTCTTTGGATTTCTCATTTTGTGATATTTTCATCTTCAACTCAAAACTGCCCTCAGAGTTCACTTAAATCTGACGGAGTCTTTGTAAACATGTTGGGAGTGGGACACACAGTGTGGTTTTCCTTGGGCCCCATGGACCGCAGGGATATTCTTGGATCCTCTGCTCTTGGACTGCACATAATTGTATGAGTTACGTAGGAGCAGGAGAATTTGCAGAGTTATCAACAAAAGCATGGGGTCAGGGAGGAAGAATGCAACAGAGACAGAGAACTGGGGAAATGTAATCTCCCTTGATCCTTACAACACCCATCAGTTGAGGATAATATCTCAGATTCACAGAAAAACTGAGGACCCGGAAGACTTAGGCTTCTTGCTCAAAGTTACCTACTTATGTGGCAGACTTGGGCTCCCAAACCAGGCTGAATCGATTCCAAGGTTCTTGTTTTTCACTACATAACTCTGAAGTCAGCACAGGTTCCTGAACAAAATGTTCCAGGCAAATCCAGAGTCACCAAAGAGGAGGGAAATCCATTCAGGACACTGTTCTCTAGTGACCAGCAGACAAAATGTTTTTGGAGGGCAAAGCTATTCTTCAAAACTATGTTCTCCACCCAGTTCATTCCTGGAGAATGGGCCTTGGCACATGAGGCCTTGGCCTTTTACTGGGACTGGAGGGCGTCCACACAGTATTGTCCGGGTAATGACACTGCCACAGAGGTATGCCATCTCCAGCAGCGGTCAGCAAATTTCGCCTCTGTTCCCTTCCTCCTTCCTGTACCCGGTTGTCTTCCAGTTCTGCCTTGCCCTCCCCTGCTCCAGAGGGAGAATGACAGAGCTCAGAGGTCCAGAAGAGAGGAGCAGAATGAATTCGGTCTCTCATGGAGGGGGTGGGGGGGATTGTTTTCTGTGATCATAATGATCACACTGGAAATGAATGACTCAAAATGAATACCCGAGGATGTATCAAAAATTGGTCGGCAGTGGGACTGGGAGGAAGAGAGCCTGAGTGGAGTTTATGAAAGTTTTCCACTAAAGTCAGCAACAGCTTAAATTCAAACCAGGCACAAGATGCTTGAATCTCCATATGAGTTGCTCATCAAAGGACTGAAAGAAAGGAAATCTGAGCCCAGAGCAGGGTCTGGCCTAAAAGCTTTCAAGTGATTCTTTTCGGCAATGAAACTATTTCCTTTGTCTGAACATGCTCAGGAAAACTGCCCGTGTGGAGTCTGGCTTACTCTCAATTCAAATCACAGCTCTTTTGACCAGTTTTCAAAAAATGATCAGTATGGAAATAGCGACTGTTCACACTTATGTGCATGTGCACACACAGTTGTAAATAGAGGAAGCTTTTCTACTCATAATGGAATATTATGATTTAGATGTTTAATCTGGACTGGTTTAAATTGGGCTTAATAAAGCGAATGAGAGCCAGGGATGTGGCTCGGTGGCAGAGAGCTTGGCTAGCTTGCATGAGGCCCTGGGTAACATCCTCAGCAATGAAAAAAAAATTGTTTTTAAAGTAACCAGGTAAGTGAAGCTGCAGGCACAGTGACTATTTGGATTATCTATGACAATGCATGCTAAAAATCAGAGAAGCTGCAAGTTGCTCCACCTCTGACACTACTTTAAAAATTTAAAGAAAGCAAGCTCAGAGCTGAAGGGCAGTCTTACCTGCTACGGAAAGCAGGCTGTGGAGACAGAATCGCATTGAATAAAAGCAAGAAGGCCTAGCCAAGCTCCATTAGGAGCTGGATCTCAGCTGCGGACCACCTCAAGCTGCCTTCTTTCAGCACTTTGTTTAGACAGGCGATCTTGAGTTCTCAGTGTTGTTCAGAGTAAACCGAGAAGGGGTCTCACCTCTGCCCACCTGGTTTTCGGTTCCTTTGCCTGTGTTCTCTTAAGACACCCTCCTCTATCCGACAGCCTGGGTGGGTCAGTGACTGGGTAACAATTAGGGACTTCCTAGTGTTTTCTAACTCTATGCCTTAATGTTATTTTCTCTACTGGTTTCTGTTTCTTTTCTTCCTGTCTTTTTTCCTGCTCCAAATTTTATTCTCTTTGCAGTCTAATCAGATTCTTAGAAATTAGAGTTGGAAAGGCCTCTTAAGCTTGTTTCCTCCATCCCCTGCCAGGGCACAATCGCTTCCTATGGTTGATTTTTCCATCGCTCCGGCCAGGCCTCCTTCTACGTGGCTCTAATGTGGGGTTTCCACCACTTCCCTTGGGAAACTCTCCCCAAGCCCTGGAGACACGACTGGAAGGAAAATCTTTTCATACCCGGCCATATGTTGCTTCTCCTAGTTTTCAAGCTACTGCTTAATTAGGTCTGCAGTGCTGAAGGTGGAATGGCTCAGTGTCTACTGCACCCTCCTCAGGAGACACTTGGTTGATATCCTGGAAGGGCAGTGTCTGCTTTTAAGTGTCTTTCCTTTTGGAGAAATCCAAGTCTTCTGTATAATCCATCAGCGGATCAAAATTATAAGGTGCTCACTTCAGGAAAACTTGGGCTGGGAAAACTCTATAAATGAAATAAACTCATAGTCTTTCCTATTAACTGGTCATCTTTCAATTGGTTAGTGAAAATAAATATTGGTAGTCATTCTGTCTATGAACAGGATGGTTGGGTTTATCACCTCATCAGTGCACGTTTCTCTCCATTTCTGGGAACTGGGGCTAGTAGTGTTGGAGGAGAGAAGGGGATGTTTTCCCCTGGTTGTCTACAGAGACAACCCCAGTGTCCATTGTAGACATGGTAGAATGTTCTAACTGGTGGCCTATGCTCAAACACCACCAAACCACCAGTGGAATTTGGTTCCAAGTCAGCATTTTTTCCATGAAACTCGAGACTCAGGAAACTTTCAAATTGGTCCTGGAATTTTAGAATCAAGAAAGCCACTAAAAATGAATTAACAATAAATATTAAGGAGAATTAGGGCTGTTTCTAAAACCTTATTGGAGTAATGCAGGAACCAAGACAGGTTTTGCCCAGAGTGTAACAGATTGTTTTTTAACCTTAGTTGGGAAGAAATCCTGGTTTTCCGTTCTTGGAAAACTTAGAAAAGATCTGACTAATTACAATTTTACAATTTCCTTCCTCCTTGCACTAAGGAAAAAATACTTTAATTAATGAAAATGTCTATGAGGCTTGCTTTGTTTCTGTCACACAATGCATATTAACTGTGTAAATACAACCTGTCATTCTTTGGGTTTCATGGAATAATAATCAGAACCTAATAAAGTTTGGGGAACCCAGAAAATTACCCAGCTGAATGGAAAGGTCGTTTCAAGGGGAAATATTTCGACACAACAGAATTGTCTTCCCTTATAAGCCAGCAGGCTTCCCGTTTTGCCCTGTGTCTCAGTTTTGCACAGTTTTCTCTAGCAATTACTCTCATTTTAAAAACATCCTCTCTCCAGTGCTGGGCCCTGACCTACCCACGTGGGAAAAAATTCTTGCTTTTAAATATCTTGCTACACCAACAGTTCTTTTCCCCCTAGCAATAATTTTCATCTTCAAACTCATTTTGGGCATGAGAGTGATTCCCAGTAAGGGGTCTCCAAACACCTAGAGGTCCTGAAGGTGGTAATGGGAGTCTATATATTTTACATATTTCAAAAAGCCTAATGGAAATCACATATTTACTCAGAATAAGGCTGCAAAAGAAATTGGCAAGATGTCTTTGATTTGACTAGAAATGGAGCAGTTCTGTGTGCTAACAAAGGATAATTTATGAGGACAGGAAAGATGTCATTGTCATCACAGAGATCTTGGGTATGACCAGTAGATCTCAAGCCGCTGGTAGATTCAAAACCTTTGGGTCAAGTCACCTGAGCTGGGAGATGATGGCAGCTGATTTCCACAAGGAAGTTTGAGTCTGAGGAGGTCACGATTCCTGAGTGACCCCTCAGTCCCCCCAGGGCCAGCACCTTTGCTTCTGCTGCCTTTCCAGCAGGAAGGGAGGTGGAAGGAGGACCCCAGAGGCCCTGGGGTTTGGTAGGGCATCTTGTCTGACTTTCCTGGATTCCTCCTTCTGATAGAGCAGGAATGTGATGCAAATTCCAGAGAATGGCTGGTCTTCCTTGGTGCCTTGTTTTCACTTTGCAGGATGACTTCTGAATGTCATCCTAGAAATGTAGCATCATTTCTTTCTTTATTCACTGTAGAAGAGAATAAACCAAATATATTCAGTGTTCGAATCCTTGGAAAATGATTGTCTGTAAATACAAGTTATTATTATCCTATTAGTCTCCGAAAACCAAAAATTCAACCAAAAATTTCATATATATATGAAAATACTGATAGGTATGTATACATATATATGTATGAAAATACTGTCTAAATGAGACTGTGTAGATTTGTACACCTAGATATGTTTAATACATATGATTATTTACATGTGCGTGTTTACATATACAAATATGCACACCCACACTTTTCCTTTTGGGGGTCTGATTTATTAATTTAGTGTTTTATTAGAAAATGAATTGCATGTGAATCACACACATACTCCTGAAACTGCAGATCATATTTTACCACTGGGGTTTCAGAAGTCGCTGCAGAGTACAACGCCATCTCCATATTCATATTTCAGATCTGTCAGGACACCCGGATAGTTCATCTGATCACATGGATTTCCATTCTAGGCCTTGAGAGACAAGGAATCCGGCCATCACAGAGAGCCGGGGCAATTAAACTGAATCAGCGCTCCGGGTCTCAGTGGATGTCTTCTGGGTTACCATGGGGGACACGGGTTGGTATGAGGCTTAATCAGGCACTAACAGCACCTTGCTGGGAACTTCATGGTTGATAAAGGCAGCCACATCAGACCAAGTAGCTCCTGCTTTTTAAAGAGACCGCAGCCTCTTTTGAAATGTAAAAAAGGCAGGCTTTGTTGTGAGGTGCAGTAGGTAGGGAATCCAGAGGAGTTGTGGTTGATTTCTTTCAGTTTCCAGCATTATTCTTGGGTTCTAATCAGGTGAAAGATACCCTTAAGGCTATGTTTTTTTAAAAGACCCTTTATGAGCTCTGGGCCTACTTACTGTGTGGGTCCCATTGCTGGGCCCGCTATTATGTAGGGTTTCACTATGACACTAGTCATTGTCATGCTTCTTTGTGGATGATATTGGTCACAAACATGCTCTTGTGCCTTTGAATAGCTGGGTCCAGGCACCAGAGAGAGAGACTGACTACATGGGGCCCAAGTGCTCATGATTGGGGCCTCTTCTGAGATCTGCTATGGAAGGAGAGTGATCTGGAAGGATCGCGTGGACTTGGAGTTTCATTTTGCACTAACTCCTTTCAGATAGTTGCTGTCTCAAGGGGTGAGAGTAGGAGCTGAAAGTTCTATTAAAAGAAGCCTTTAATTTGCCAGTCTGACTGTGTAGTTTCTCATCAAAACCAGGATACTAAAGAGTACAATGTGGTGTCAATAATCACTCAGGGACATCAGGCATCGAGTAAGATTACTCCAGGCAAATGACAGCTTCTCTCAGAGGCTGGTCTTGCAGATTCTGGCTGAAGAATGCAAGCTTCCACCCACAGGACCCCCACTAACCTTGGAGTCACATCATAGAGAAGCTAAGAGAATACACTTAGCAAAATGACATGGGAAACCCAAGTAGGGAAACGAAGGCTACATGATTTTTTAAAAAAATGAGACAAAATGTTATTTCATTTACCACTGGATAGCTGTGTACTCTTCCAGAATTCCTGAATGCCTGTGATATTGTTTAACCCCCTATCCTCTTCTTCCTAGCACTCGGATACTCTGCAATAACCACTTCTCTTGGGGCCATAGCATCCAGGGTTACACGTGTGATTCTTCACCTCTCCCTGACATCTCTCACCTGTCACTGCCATGGGCCTTCAGAAATACAAAATAACCTCTTCTGGTGGCCAGGGGGCTTCAGCCCTTGCCCTTCTCTTCAGAACCTTCTGTAGCGGCCGAACTGCAGGGTCATTCCTGGGATCCTTCTCAGTAAAACTCACTGCTCACCGGCACCTGTTCTGAAGTCCAGGAGGTACATTTTGGGGCTGGAGGGGACCAGGAAGTGGTGGGGGATAAAATCACCAACAAAACTCATCTTGACTGTTTGCATGGTTCTGTCCTTGCCAGGGTCTTCAGTTCTGTCCCAGTCCAGGGGAAGATGCCAACGTCCCCTCTCAACTGGGCTTGGTGTGGTCCCAGGGTTTGCATTTCCTCCCCCCACATTTTAATTCCATTTAGTTATTGTACTAAATTCCATTTAATTATTGTACTAAAAGTCAGGGAAGAAGGGAACCACGAACAGCTTCCAGGGAATAGCCCTGGATAAAGTGGCACAGTTCTTTGGAGGCAAAGGGGAGAGAGAGCAGGTGGCAAGGGATGCGATCAGGATAATGAGATGTTGGTGAGGAAAGTCAAGTGTCAAGGGCCCTGGAAGGAAAGAGTTCCCTCTTTACTCCTCACGGGTCTCTTTTTTTTTGTTTTTAAGCCAGTTCTTAAAAACCGAAGTAAAACTTTGTGTGTGTTGTCGCGCTTTCTCTCCAGCGTGAAACATGACAGTATTTAAGCCTTCATCGACACATCCATAATGCCCCAAAGAGAAAGGGGTTAATTGAAAAGGTTGCGAACCTTCCAGGGCATGGGACTTCAAGCGGATGTACGTGCTCACCGTGTGGATGTGAGGATGTGTGTTCATTCTGGGCTTTTCTTTCCAGAAGGTTTTGATGGTGGCTGCACTGTATCTTAACTGTCAAGCTATTTTTTCCTTGCTAGCTTTCATTTGTGTTTTTCCTCACCTTTCCGAGACCCCTTACCTCTCCTCTCTTAAATCTACACTCACCGCAGAGCAGACATAATCCCAGATTTTCAGTAAATCAACACTATATGCTCCCCACTGACTGAGAGAATTTGATACTGACAGACTGTTATACCTAAAAGAAAAATACTGCCATGGTGCCTCACATTCTTCGCCTGCAAAGGAGGGCAGGGAGGCGTGTGTGTGAGATCCATTATAAATTAGGGAACATGGAGCCCGTTATTCCTAATGTGCGTTTCCTGAAAGTGTATGCATGTTACCCTACCCCTGCCCATGTCTTTGACCAAAAAAAACCCAAGTTCTTGGAGTATTTCCAAACACAATTAACTCCCTTAGGTATGAGGGTCCTGGTGATTTATTCTTATTGCAGCAAGCATAGAGACCACTGTCTCATAGATTGTACAGCCTCCATGTGTGACACGGAGGCAGAAATGTGGAGACTTTGACACACGTTGACAGCCCTGGCCTCTGTCTAAATGGAGGCACATTCTAGCAATTGTCTTTTGTTATTCAATCTCTGTGTCAATGATGGGAAGGGTGGCAGGATTCAAACTCTGTGTCACTGGGTCTGAATTACTGAGAATGGAATTGGCTTCAAGGTTTTGGATCATACCTTGATTTTGGATGTCAGGTTGCAAACTCATGCTCAGACTTGGAGCTGACTGTCTCTGGGAAGTCTGGGACTTTTACCAATACGTGGCAGTGGTAGATACCCAGTGAGAACACACTAGAGGCTGATGAGGTAACAAAGAAGCACTCTAGGGTCCGTAGTAGGCAAAGATGCCTTAGGGTAAAATAAGTGGTAGCCAAACTTTGCAGGAATCCAAATAATCTCTCAGGCCGATTAGCATGGAAGACTGAGTTATTCCTTAGCAGATCTTTCATGGAAGTGACCACTAGAGATTAGGAGCTACTCAAGGGCAGGAGCCATGCTTTTTCCAAGGAGAAGTATGTACAATATGTTATCTAAGGGTTTGTGTAGGAAGGGGAGAGGGTTTTTACTACCAGTTATTCTTAGGCAAGAATGAAAACTTATTCCCCCTCTTGGAAATTCACAAACCACATTCAGAGAAATCCTACTGAAATGAAGCTAAATTTAGCATTTCTCATATTTATTTGGTTAAAGAACAACTTCCTTCGACCTACCCCCTTCAGAACACCAATTGGTATTTTACAGAACTGCTTTGAGAAGAGCTGATCTATTCATCTCTCTGTTCCAGGGCCTGTCACCATGCCCCGCATGGATATATGATCTCCTCCTTTATCCCACAAATATGGATTGGACCCCAGGCATTGTTCTAGGCCCTGAGGGTATAGAAGGGAAAGGGAACACAATATACCATTCTTGGTCCAATGAATCCAATGTTTTAGTCTGTTCTTTTAAGCTCAGTTTGACCCATGAGGTTCAACATCACCTTAATCCTTCAGTATCACCTGGACCAGGCAGGTGAACTGACCCTGACGCAGCCACACCTACTGTGTCCTTAGCCGGACTCCTCTGCACATGGGGCTGTTGCATTCCACAGGAGGAGCCGTAGGCCTGCTGGCGACTCCTTTGCAGAGCATCAGGCTTCCGTCTGTCAATCCCTGCTCTGTGGCTGCCACAGCATGTGAATCTGGATGTAAAAATCACTCATTTTCACTTTTCCTCAGTTTCTTAACATGTAGCAAACAGGGATGATTCATAATATTCATCTCCCATTTCATACCCCCTCTGGGAGATACCAACCTCTCCGTAGCACATGATATAGTGCCTAGGCCCTCTGGGCATTCAGGACTGCTTACATTATTTCATAAAAGCAGAATTCCATTCCTCTTCTTTCCTCCTTTTCAGCCTTTATATGTAATTTTTTTCCATAGGCAATGTTTCTCTTCTGGCTTCTGTTTTGTTTTCTGAGGGCAACGGCTGATGAAAGAAACCCGTCACCCCATCCTTTGTGAAGTTGAAAATCCCCCAACTTCTCCTTTGGTGCCCAGCAATACCACTGAGTGTCAGCATGCATCTGTCTCCTCCACTCATTTTCCTTGGACCCTCTCTGTGTTTTTAGTAATTGATTAGGGACCCTGCAGAGGTCTCCTGCACCCCCTGTGGTCTGTTTCATTTGTGATGGCCACACCTCCCCTACAACCCACTGAGATGTCAAAAGCTGCTATTCAGAGGCTGGCTGATCCATTGAAGTAGGTTTTGGCTGAGAAGACTCCCCATCCCCCCTCCACCCCTTCCACTGCCTGGATCTTCCTGAGATCCCCCTGATTCCAGGAAGCTTGGCAAGCAAGGAGCGCCTACTCAAAGTGCTGGAGCAATGATGCAGGTTTGTCCTGGTTCCCAATCTTGTGAGCCAGCACATCTAACCTTGCTGGAAATATTAAGCATGCACCACTCACAGAATGGGCTCCTCAGGCCTCCGTGTTGGGATGCTGCTTGGGGATGTAAGTTTTTCACAGCCTCTGGGTTGAAGCCTGTTTGCTTTGTGTATTTCTTACCCCTCCCCCTACTCACACTGGGTCCAGTCACAGGTAACCAATAGCCACAGTACCAGCCAGACCTTCTGATCACCTTCATCTCTGTTGCATCTCAGAAGCCTATTTGCCTGTGTTCTTGAAAGAGAGGGAGAGAGAGAGAGAGAGAGAGAGAGAGAGAAAGAGAATGAATATGCCGATTCTCAGATCTAGAGAAATCTAGCCAATTTAGAAGCTACCGTAAATGGGCCCTTGGGAGAAAGGTATTCATCTCCAAGTGTTAAGTAGGCACTCTAAGATGCCAGATAGTCTTATGCCATGTATCGAATGGCAGTTAATCAGGAACTGTGTGGTGACACAAATGAGTACATGCAAAGTTGGTGAGATCTGATTGGTACCACCTCCTGCTTTGGCCCTGTGTTATAGTTTTACAAGATGCTGCTAGTAGGGGAAACTGGGTGAAGAATACACAGGGCCTTTCTGTATTGTCATTGCAATTTCTTGTGAATCTACAATGACTTCAAAACAAACAGTTTTAGATATTGCATCTTGTGACTAAGCAAACATTTCACTCTTAAAAAAGGAGTTTAAGGGGTTGGGGATTTAGCTCAGTGGCAGGGCGCTTGCCTAGCATGCACAAGGCCCCAAGTTCAGTCCTCAGCCCCAGAAAAAAATAAAGGAGTTTAAAATTTGTGGGCCCCTTCTGAATCCCATCAACTTTTTAGCTGAAACATCCAAACTTTTCTCAACAGATAATTATTGTGAGCCTGCTAAGGTGGTGAGTACTGAGGATGTGTTTTGAGCATGTTTTTACACATGTGGTAGAGAACAGATGCTGGATCAGTGATTGAATGGATGTTAAAATGAAGAGCCTCCCATACCAACAAGGTGACAGGGCACTTGCACTTGTCTCCACTGCAGCAAAATGGCTTAATGGTTTGAAATGGAAAGGTGACCCTAAACATATAGTGTGGCTGGTACGTTGGATTATAAAGAACCTGGCTTCTAACAATACACCAACCATAACAACAATGGTTGTGAGAATATCCAGTGCTGAGACCTTGAGAGTATTTTTCACTGCTGTACCCACTCTAAAGGGAAGGTGGGCAGATTGAATGAAGAAAGGGTGACCATCAAATCTGTCCATAAAGCCTCTTTGAGCCTTTGTGA
The DNA here is from genome assembly GCA_004027875.1 of Aplodontia rufa. Taxonomy (NCBI): domain Eukaryota; kingdom Metazoa; phylum Chordata; class Mammalia; order Rodentia; family Aplodontiidae; genus Aplodontia; species Aplodontia rufa. The sequence goes on from PVKS010001230.1 coordinate 125,962, forward strand.
GCATGTTGCTGTCTCTGGGAACTGAAACAGGCCTACAAGAGGCCTGGTCTTTGGTGCCTAGAGTGGAATAATTCTGCTGGCGTGGAGTAAAGAACATCAGATTGGTGAAAATGAATTATCAAGAGGAACCATCCATATGAGCTCTTTCTAGAACATGATCTCCATACTTCAACATGCTCCAGCCTCTTCCAGATGGTACACAGCCCTGCCTGCCCCAACCAGCTCACCAACTCAATCTGAACAGACAGGGAAGACTTCTGCTCACCCTGGACAATGTTGGGAGGCACAGGCACAGTGGGTGAAGGTGAACATCTCCCCTCTGCTCAGGAAGAAAATATGGCACTGTTGTCCCACACAATCTCATCAAGGGATTTAGATCTGTCCTAGGGAAGACTGTTAAGCCGCCTCTATGTGGATTAGAACATTCACAAACAAGAATGGTGAAAATTAACAGAGGCTTCTCCAGAAAGATCCTTACTAAAATTAAGGACTCCATAATTATTAGAGCTCACAAAAGAGAATGGCTGTGGGGGTATATCCCTGCCAGAACTGGATGCTCATGTAAATGACATGGAGTGGAAAGGATAGAGACTCGGAAGACAGACTTGAGTTGGAGGTATAGTCCATCCTGACTTTCCCAAATCTAAGACCACACTCTTCAGTCAAGACTGGAAGGGACTCCTGAGGAACGTGTGAGACTCGAGCAGAGGCCAGAGCTATGTGAAACAGGCAAGTTGTTGTGGTTTAGCTGTGAGGTCCCAAAAGCTCACGTGTGAGACAATACAAGAAAGTTTAGAGGTGAAATGGTTGGATTACGGGAGCCTTAATGTAATCAGTGTATTAATTCCTTAATAGGGATTAACTGGATGGTAACTGTAGGCAGGTAGGGTATGGCTGGAGGAGGCGGGTCCTTGCAGGTGTGCCTTTGGGGTATATATTTTGTCCCTAGTGAGTGGAGCTCTCTCTGCTTCATGGTGGTCATGTCCTGAGCCACTTCCTCCACCACACTCTTCTGCCATGATGTTCTGCCTCCACCTTGCACTCAAAGGAATGGAGCTGGCTGTCTGTGGACTAAGACCTCTGAAACCATGAGCCCCCAAATAAATTTTTCTTTCTTAAAATTATTCTTGCCAGGTCTTTTTGTCACAGCAGCAAAAGAGTTGATTAAGACACAAGTGTTTCACTGTAATCTCCATACTTGTTTTTGCAACAGAATTCCAGACATGGCCCCAGAGGCCCCTGGAAGCAGAGAGGAGAGGGAGGGAATAGAAAAGGCTAGGCTCCCTGGGTGCTCCCCAGGGGGTGCAATTTGCTCCCAGTGGGCAGGTGAATGGAGAGATCAGCCCTTGCTCAAAAAGGTTGACTGAATCCCTCTTAAAAAAAAAAATCCAAAATTTCCTCTGGAAGAGAATTCCAACTTCTCTGCAAAATTTTAACTCATTAGGTCATGATGTCATGAAAACTTTGAAAACCATATCATACTCTAAATTTGAAGAGCACTCATAGTTTCTGAATACCTACTGTGTGATCTGGGGTAGTGCTTGGTGATTTTATATCCTTGGTACTAAGATAGGCATCAGAGCTGTATTGTCTAAAAATCCTATTTTTTGTTCTAATGTAATAATTTCAGTATTGTGCAGTAACTCCCATGGAGTGAGCACTCCTGGATCTGTGACTTTTCTTCCATGAGTAGATAAAGATTTAAGAGGGAAGTGACTGGGACACTTGTGTGGGGTTCATGTAAATAAGACACAAGGTTTTCATGCCCTTCTGCTTTCACTGGGGACTCATTTCCCTAATATAGTCTCGTTGTAAAACAATCCACTCCCGAGGAGGTCACCAGTGAAAAGTTTGTCTTCTGAAATTAGTAATCAAAGAGTGAAAATAATTAATAGAGAAAACAGCGCAGTTCCACTCTGTGTTCCCATGTAGATGTCTATAGAACAATAAATCAGTGGGGGAAAGAAACAATATAGGCATTTACAATTAGGCCTCATGCATAATGCCCTGGAAGGAGAATTTGTGTTAAAAAAGACAACATCTGCTGCAAGTAGGTTTATAAATAATACAGCTAGATATTCAGGTAATGACATGACAGACGGTCTCTTGTGTCCTTGTCCTTTTGTGTCCGGTGCTGAATGTGTTTACATCCCGCAGCTTAGGACATACATGTCTAGTCTGTTTGTGCTCGGGCCAGGAGCTTCTCTCTTCTCCAGTTAAATGCTTCTTTGCCCAAACCATAGCATTCCACATCCTCGACCCAGATATCCAGAGAAATCTGCTCCATTTGGTTTTAATTGATCCCTTACTGTGAGAAGGTAAGAGCCTGAAAGAAGGGTGATCAGATGCACATTCAGTACTTTCATCCATGAACCAATTTCTTTTGTGTTGACACCCAGGCTTGACAAAAAGAGTGATGGTTAAGGTCAAGTGTGTGAGAGCAAGTTCTAAACAATGATGGATGAGCCAAGGCGTGAACTCTATCTTATCCGGGATGTTCTGCTGAAAGGCTGGGTATTTCCCCCCATTTTTTAAAAGTCCCCTAATTCTGAAATTAATGAAGTTATCACAGATCCAGTATTTGTAAAGGCTTTTTTTCTTTTCTTTTGTTATTCAGCCCTTCACCACTCCTCTGACAGCAACGTGAATGATGGCCTTCAAGCAGATGATTCTTCTTTGCCATGAAGGAACTGATAAATACTGCCTGTCCCTGCAATAAATTGTGCATGAAATAGTCCACCCTGGCAATCTACAGAGTTATGGTAAGGAAAATGGCATTGCGAAGAAATACTGCAATACCGCAATTAACTGAAGCGCAAATGAGCAGAATTCCCAAATAACGTGAATTATATTTTTGTTTATTTGTTTCTATTTATATTCTACTTCAAGAGAAAGTGTCACAGCAAAATAAGGTGCTATCTGGGACTTAACCAGAAAGTTCATTTTTAGGGTATTTAAAGAATCTCATAGAGCTTTATTTTAACTTCTGCCTCCCCCGTCTTCAGCCCTGTACTATGAGATTTTCCATTTATAATGATGGCCCAAACACAAAGCAGCAACCAGAATTCTCAAATCAAAATAAGCTTACTAATTTTCATTTCCTATGAGAAAGAAGATGTATATATATTTTTTGATGGTAAATATTCAACAGTTTGAGAATCTCAAGCTCCAGTTATAGAATATAAAGATTTTTCACCACAATTATAAATACACAATACAGTTTTTAAAAAATTTAAATAATTTGTTGGGCCAATTTTTTCAGTTCAGTGTGCTTTAGACCAATATTTTCTTAAAAATGGTTATAATACTTTTTCTGTAATAAGCACACATTCTTAGATGCCTTTCTCTAGGACTATTACTAGTACACATTGACCCAATGTGTATAGGAACCTATTCATAAACCTAAATGCTTTGTGTTCTGCCAACGAATTTCTGTTGAAATGTGCTCTAGTGTTAGTCCTTTACAGCAGAGTATAAATTTAAGTCAGTGTGTTGACCCTTCTAGGGACGATTCCAGCATGAGGATTATCTCAAATAGTGAATTAAAAATGGTCATCATTATTATAAAAGCATCAGGAAATATGTATTGTGGTGGACACCAAGAATCTCTTATACCATGGTGTAGTTGAGTTAGAATGAACCTTGGAAATTATCCAGTAGCCCGTTCTGATGATTCAGGTTCAACTCATATCAAGGCTCTTCTTTATGTCAGATAGTATGCTGTTTCCTGAAATCTACTACCTCATTTCATCCTAGTACTAACAGAAAAAGAAGTTGGGATGATTATTGTTATTTTATAGGTGTGGTAACTGAGACCCAGAGAGTATGAATTTATGAGCTGAAGTTCATACAACTAGGATATGCCAGAGCTGGAATTTAAAACCAGGTTTTCTGGCTTCCAAACTAGAGGTCTGTCAGACTAATTAGGAAGCATATTAAAAGGAACAGAAAACATTGGACTTGCCACTGGTGTTCATAATGACATTTTTGGGAGAAGGAAAATAAAACACAAGAGAAAGAAAAATCCCTGTATTATTAGCTTTTGGCATAGTAATGCTGTAACCAACAGCCCAAAACCCGGTGGAACAAAACAACCATCAGGTGTCTGTGGATCAGCTGGGAGCTGGATAATCAGGGCTGGGCTCAGCTGGGCCTAGATTCAAGCTGTGGTCTGGGACCAGGTCTGATCTATGTCTCATCTTTTTGGGCCAGTGGGCCAGTGAGGACATTTTCTTATCATGGTAATGGCAGCCGCACAGGAGAATAAGATTAACCACATAAGGACATTTCACACCCCTGTGTCACTGCTGATAGTGTTCTGTTGACTGTAGGGGAGGGATAACCCCCATAGGTTCTTAGTTGGTAACACATCCCTGTAACGAAAGAGAGATTAACAAGAGAAAACAAACAGAAGTTTATTAACATGGATATTTTGTATACCCATGGGAAACACCCAGGGAATGGATATTCTCAAAGAGGTGGTTTGGAATCCCAGTTTATAGGCATCTTCAACAAGGTACAGTAAATTTTTAGAGAAGTGACAAAGCAAAGAAAAAGGTCTTTGAGTCTCTAGGGTAGCAACTTAGAGAAAGGCACATGAATGGCAGATAAAGGCTAGTTAGTAAAATTTGTTCACATGGATTGTTCTAGTACCATCTTCAGGCCAATAAGAGTTTAAAGTGGTCTTAAGTGGTTAATCTTTGTTCTCCCTGGAAGAAGACAAGAGAAAGTAGAAAAGATATTTCTTGTCTTTGTAAATCCGTGTCCTGCTTTCCGGCAAATAGAGGAAGGTCAGCGGGCTGTCCTGCATCTGCTTCTTAATTGCTTCAGCTCAACGATTTTTTAATATTTTGAGGTGGCGTATTCTGGTCTACCACATGATTAAAGCAGATTGTAAGATCAAAACCAACCCCAAAGTTAAATGTGCTCTTAGTGGAAAGAACCCCCTGCCAAGGCCCTCAGAAGCCTCATCCAATCATGGCACCCAGCCCAGGGTCCAGTTAAAACGAGGTTCATTGTTAGACTATATCCTGTCAGGATTTAGCTCCTCTGGAATTAAAGATCAAAGATCTAAAAAGGCAGGTTATATATGCCCTCCATACCTAGTACATACTGGTGGACCACGGATAGGCACACTTCCCTTTGACAAGGGAAGAATGGGAGATCCAGATGTCACTAATTAATAGCAAGACTGGAAGTCTCCTGGGCAAATGGTAATATGTGTCCCTTCCCTGGGGTTCTGGAATGTTCTTCTGCTTCTTATGGGTCCACCTTTACTGTTTTTCTCCACCACTCTTGGCTTCACGCTCCAGATGATCCTTCCTTTTCCAGCATCCACTGTAGCTACTTCTGATAAAGACAACATAAAATATACTCTTTTTAAAGGCTGAGTAGCATCCATAGATTGTTCCAAATCTCTAGAAATTTGGGGGCTCAGAGGGCTATTTACAGATCAAATGATCTACCTTTTTTGTGTTTCCAGTAGTGCTTTTGCCAGAAAAGCTCTGTGGGTTTTCTATGTATTTAATTCTAGACAACTCCTTGTGCTAAAAGTATATTCATAATTATTGCCAGCCTCTCTCTCTCTCTTGACTGAGTAATAAGTACTTTAACCTTATCAAGTATCTGTGGGACTATGCCCTGACCTTTCTCCAAGCTTTTTTGTTCAGCTGAGAAGGCACCATATTATTTCTTTCATAGATCAAAAAAAAAAAAAGTGTATTAAAATCAGTCCATGGGTTTCAGTCCATATTGAAGTCATATCTTTCTAACAGCACAGTACATTTAATTTTTTTCCACAGACTATCTATTGTAATGATTACATCTTGGATTTCATAAAAATCAGCTTTATATTTAACAATGGGATTTTTTGGATTTTCTAATTTGCCTCAAAATTCTGCTTGCAGAAGTAGCCACCTATTTTCTGAGTTATTCTCTTAGAGTTTATGATATGCATATAGAAGCAACGGCTGAAGCTTTTAATATTTTGCCTCATGTCCCTTCTCTCAGATCTACAAATTCATTAGGAACATATTTTACCTTCCAGATTATTCCAAGCAACAGTTTACTGATGTCCACCACACTGATAACCTGGGCATATTTGTGCCATACTTTGGTTCTCGGTTTTTCAGTTTCCTCTAATAAGTGTTGGTTTATTTGATTTTAATTTTGTTTTGGCCACTTTTTTTCCCTAGCTGCCTATAGTTGTTTTCATAAAAATTATTCATTCTCTCTTTCCCAAACCAGGTCATATATTTTAAGTTCTTGACATGGGAATAATCTATTTCCAGATTATTTATCGATCATTTATTTACCATATTCTTCTACAGCAAATCATCTCAAAATTCAAAGGCCTCAAAAAGCAACCATGTTAATGTTTATGCATCCATGGATTGCCTGTGGGCTGGCTCATCCAGGCTGGACTCAGAAGAGCTCAATTCCAAGTTTCAGATTGGGTTCAGGTCTGTTCTCCATGCCTCTCCTCCTTTTCAGACTAGCAGCTTAGCTGCCAATGACTTTCTTATTGTGATTATAGAAACCTGAGCACCTTTAATGCCTCTACTTGAATCTTTTTTCTTAACATTCCACTGGTGAAAGCAAGGAAGACCCTGTATTAGCTTTTGGTGACTACCATAACAATTTTCCACAAACTTAGCAACTTATAACACTGATTCATTATCTCACTGTTTTATGAATTGGAAGTCCAAAATAAGTCTCATTCAGTTAAAATCAAGATGTCAGAAGAGTTCTGCTCCTTACTGGAAAATGGGGGGAAATCCCTGCTTCAAAGTGTATTCAAGGGGCTGGAGTGGTGGCTCAGCGGTTTCGGTGCTTGCTTGGCAAGCACGAGGACCTGGGTTCAAACCCCAGCACCACATACACAACTAAGTGTTGGAGCAACTAAGGCCATGTGAAAAACTAAATAAAGTTGTTTCTCTCTTTCTCTGTCTCTCTCACTGTCCCTCTCTCTTAAAAATAAAAAATAAAAAAAAAACAAAAAAACAAAGTGTATTCAAGTTATTGGTCAAATTTAGTTCTGTGATTTGCAGAGCCGAGGTTCCTGTTTCCCTCCTGGCCGTCAGGCAGGATGCCATGTTTGCCTCCAGAGGATACTCACATTCCTTTCCATGTGTACTCCCTTTCCTCTATCCTCAAGACAATCAAGGACATAACAAGTCCTTCTCATGCCCAAATTTCTCCAGCTTCCCCTTGTGCTGCCCCATTATTCCAATGGACCATAACCAGATACTTCTCCATTTGAAGGACCCTTTAATTAAACTGGGTTATCTGTTCTCCATGATTTAAGATCTGTAGCTTAGATTCATTTGCAGAGTCCCTTCACAGCTGTACCTACTTATCAACAGTCATCAACCTTGATTTTGTTCCACCACAGACCCCAGATCAAGAGGCTTGGACAAGCACGGAGAGGCTAAAGTAAGTTGGGAAGCAAATTACACAGCAGGAGTGGTGGGGGTAGAGTTAGATCAGAGAAAAGGCAGAAAGAAAGCAAATATTAAAAACAACAAAAGTAGAGGTTGGTGAACTTTTCTATAAATGGCCAGATAGTGAATATTTTCATTCTTGTGAAACGCATGCTGTCCATCACAGCTGTTAACTCTGCCATCATAACTCAACAGCAGCCATAGACCACACATAAATGAATGGGCATCACCGTGTTACAACAGAACCTTATTCAAAAGAGCAGATGGGAAGCTGGATTTGGAGTACAGGCAGAAGTTTTCTGATATCCCCACAGTTCCCCACCAGGATCCTTTCCATACATTTATATCATGAGGCTTTGGTCATAGACTATGGTCTTATAATGTCAAGTGAGCCCAGAAGAGAACAAAACAAAAGGAACTGATTCTGCTGTGGGCAGCCTTTCATCTAAAATTCCTTCAAATTGGTATGGTCTACCATGTAAGGTAGGACTTATAGATTGAATTATTTCACATCATTATCTGCCAATAGGCCACGGTGTGCACATTCGCACCGTGATTTTATGGGCATAAATAGCACACTACCCAGGGAATTCTCTGGTTATCTGCTGTGCATAAGGCTTACTTTTGTGACTGAGGTAGGTATAACTTAAGGTAGCTATATGTCTCTTAAAATCTAGAAAAGCTTGTCTTGTGGAGAGATACTTGTCTGGAACCTTAAGAATCCTCCAGCTTTCAGTTCAGCCCAGCCTCACAAACACTGAACATCCACTGTGTGTCCATCATGGGACTGATAAAGTAAAAATGACTGTTGGGTGCTTCGAGTGGTCCATTGTCTGTAATGGCGGCCTCACTGGGTCCCTTCGAACGTGCTTGGGCAGGTTGAGCTGGTTCTCTGTGCACTGATCTTATTAATCATTTGATTTTCTTGAGCACTTGCTTATGAAGTATTAAGCATTTTCTTTGTAAGAGCTGATTAAAAGGTTGTCATTACTGAAGAAAACAAAGATTTAAAAACAAAAGCACTTAGTAGCTTTTATCCATCATCAAGGATTTAACCAATTGGCAACAAGTGAGACAGCTCAATTTCTTTAGATATCTGAGACCTAAACAGCTTAATTGGGGAAGCATGTTAAAAGGAATGGAATGACATTCATTATGGATTAAGTTAATACATTTCAGACCCATCACATGGCTTAATTTAACAAATTCCACATCTTACTGTTTGGCAGGAAATGGCATCTCATGAACATCATTACCAGTCAGACTGACTTGAGTCAGTTGAAAAGATTGACTCCATCTGAAAGCTGTTAATCTTAATAACACTGTGCCTTGCCTTGGCAAAATTCTCTGTGTGCTTGGGAGATTTAGGACTCAGTTGTACTGCCAGCCACCCCAAGGCTCTCCCCTCTGCACTATTATTCCAAGTAAGGAGGAAAGGGATGTTGTCTACACATTCCACTTAAACCTGTCAGAGATGGAAGTGTTGGTCCACTATTGGGAAAACCAGATGCATAATTATCACTAGATTTTGAACAAAAACAATTGAATTATAATATGTTCTTGTCTCACAACATTAGACTAATTATTAATTTTTCATGTGAGAAAGGTAAAATGAAAAACTTGGTGAAAAAATAGTATAGATTTGCTACTTTTTTATTATTGACTGTCTACCTTGAATCAGAGTCTAAGTGCATTTCATTTAATCCATAATATAACTGCAAGATTGCTAACCCCAAGTTTGCTGATGAGGAATTTCTCTTAGCAGAGTTAAATGATGTACCTGTCGTCACACCTGGTGGAGGCTGGATTCCAAGCAGATCATATTGATTCCAGTCCTTCAGATTTATACCTTCACACCACAACACTGCCTCTGGAGAAGTGGGGCTTCATTCACATTGGTTGAAGCAATCCATCCCCCTCCTGACCCCAACCAAAAAGTGTCACTTTCAACTTGCATCCATAGTACTTGGTTGAGACATCTTAAATGTTATATACCACTTAGAAGAGATCCCAACCATCCTCTTCCATCTGTGGAAATATATACATGAGGAACTCTGCAAGCTTCCTTTGAGTCTCTTTTGCCTTAAATATGCAAACAGAGCTAGGTTGCACCTTCTTCTTCTGCAGGCTGTGGGCCTCAGGAATTTCTGAACCTTTCTTGGAGCAGCTCTCAGGAAAGCACAAAAAAGGCAAAATTAGCCTGTTTCAGTATCTCCTACAGTACTTACACATTTATTAGTCTCACAGTTTTACATAAAAACAGCCACAGAATCTCAGTGGCAGCCACAATTAACATTTATTGTTTATTTTTCTAGTCATTTTGCATTGCTCTCCTGCACCCAGTGGGTCAAGGTTTTGGATGCAACTGAAGGGAGCTGGACTGGTCTCCGGACCCCAGTGTGGATCAGGGGATTGTCTGGGTTTTGCTGATCACAGTTTGCCTTAGGTAGGTTTTGAGTCTGACTCTCATTATTCTGTAGCCATAGAGATGTTTCTACTCATGGAGATGAACTACGTACCAGAAAGGCAAGAGAAAGAAGCAGACGCAAGGTCACTTCTACCCCTAATCTTTTGGTCAAATCAAGTCACACAGACAAGCCCATCTTCTGTGGAGGTGGGGCAAGGGAGTGAATAGATTCTGAAAACAGATCTAGTCAACAATATCTTTTGATTAAACAAGGACCAGCTAAAATAATTTGCACTAAGGTAAACAAGACTGGTAAGGATTGGAATTTTACTTTCTTTATACCATTATATTACAACAGGTCAGGGAGCCTTTACTTAAAACAAAAATATAGAGTTCCAAGTGTTTTTTTAGATGATAGTGAAGCTAATGAGGGGATTTTGGGGAACAGGAATATATTAATTAGAAATTGTTTAGATGCAAATAAAAGCATACTCTTCTCAAAGTGACTTAAATTCAGGTTGGAATACTAAAATTCATGTGTCAGTAACCATTTTTATAAATAAAGTTTTATTGGAATAGAGTCACATTCATTCATTTATTTACTGTCTGTAGCTGATTTTTCACTAAAATGGCAGAGTTGAACAACTGCCATGAGGATCTATAATGAACAGGCCTAAAATATTTACTATTTGACCTGTTTAAAAAAATATTGCTTGGCATGGTGGTGTACACATGTAATCCCAATAGTTCAGGAGGCTGAGGCAGGAGGATCACAAGTTCAAAGCCAGCCTCAGCAATTTAGTGAGGCCCTGAGCAACTTAGGAAAATCTTCTCTCAAAACAAAAATGAATAAATAAATAAATAAAAAGGCTAGGGATGTGGTTTAAATACCCCTGGGTTCACTTCCCAGTACCAGAACATAAAAAAAAAAAAAGAAAGAAAAGAAAATATTTACTAACCCCAGGCCTAAACCATAAGATAGGCACCCTCAGGCCTACCTCTTAGTATTGTAACTCCACAATGTCATCAAGGATCCAAATTATTTCTATCACTGTACCTTCTCTTCCTTTGTTGGGTAGTTTTTCTTCCTTACGTTTATAGTCTCATGATTGTAGTATGGCTGCTAGAACTTGAAATCACATTTATGCTTAAGGAAGGAAGGGAGGGACGTGGTGACAAAGAAGTACCTTGCACCTATCCTCTTAACAAGAAAGCAAAGCTCTGTTTAGAAGTCCCCACCCAGCAGACTTCCTCTTGAATCTCATTAAATATTGCTGATCATAAGGCCATTAGTCATTCAGGAAACTGGAAATGTGATTTATTTTACAGAGAAAAAGGAATGTCTTGGGGTGAACATATCACTGACCTGAAAGTGAAATTACGGTTCCATTGTCAATGAAGGGGAGAATGAATATCTGTAGTCAGTCACCTTTCCACTTACTTATGACACTAGTCAAAGGTTTGCTCCCCTCCTCCAAATCCTTCTGAGCACCAGCCCAAGTTATTTGCACCTATTAAATGTTTAGGTAAGTACAGCCAGGTGTGGTGGCACACACCTATGGTCCCAGTGACTTGGGAGGCTGAGGCAGGATGATTGTAAGTTCAAAACCAGCCTCAGCAACTTAGCAAGACCCTGTCTCAAAATAAGAAAAATCAAAAATAAATGCCTTGGGATGTGGCTCAGTGTTTAAGTGCCCTGGATTCAATCCATGGTAACGTAAATAAGAAAATAAATAAATAAATGCGTAAGTGAGTACAATAAGCCCAGAAGGCTACTTGCTCAAGTCTTCCTTCTTGTTATCTTGGAGTAGCTTTGGGTTTCAACACTTACCCATGATTGAAGGTGAATCTGGGTGGGTCCAGAAGCACAGCCTCCAGATGTGACACTAGTCCAGCTTCAGGACTATGGCCTTTTCCAGAAGGATTGGCCTGGAGCAGGCCAATTCACTACAGCCACCAAGGCAGTCACAGAGAAAACAGCTTTTTTCAAGTTTTGTAAGATATCCAGATCACTCACGGCCAGTGCCCAAAGCGTAACTTTTATCACCTTAGTTAATGCTTACCTTTATCTTGCTTTAGCATTCATAGAACTTCAGCTATGCTTCTACTTCTCTAAGACTTGAAGGTAGAAAGGTGACAAATTCACAAGTCATGCCATTGGATAGTACCGTCCAGTTGGTGAGCAAACATGTAACATAATAATGAGTTTTTTACAATTAACATTTATTGATCATAGATTACATGCCATATGTTATTCTGTCCGGCCCCAGCCGGCAGGGGCCGGACAAAGCATTCAACTGGACCCATTTGCTCTTAAGTTCTCCACACACTTTATTTCTCCCTTTACCACGGCTAAAGGCCTCCAGGCGCTTCCCGCCTTCCCTCTCTTAGAGTCAAGGCCCTTAAGGCATTACATTTAGAGTCAAGGCTATTCACATTCAGAGTCCTTGTTTCTACTGCCATACCAGAGTCCTTATTTCTGCAGCCGAGGCTCTTACCGTCTGCATCTTCTACCGCTGCTGATTTCTCTGCCATCTCTGCTGCTGCTGCCTCTCTGACTCTCTCAGGCAGCAGGCGGTGGTCTCTCAGGCAGCTTTGCTCCTGGCTGCTGCTTGCTGTTTCCATGCTTCTTCTCTGGCTGCTTCAGGACAGGGCTGCTTCCTTGCTCGCTCGCTTGCTTGCTTGCTTCTGGACAGGGCTGCTTCTCTTTGGCTGCTTTCTCCTTGGGCCGCTCGCTCTACCTGACTAGCTGCTACTCTATTTATCCCTTACAACAGCCAATAGGGGTATAGTGAAACACGTTTATCCAATTGTACCAATGAGTGACCAAATAGCTTAGTCCTGCGGTCAGGCATTACGTCACTAAGGAAAATACAAGCCAGCTGGGTCAGAGTTGTTTACCACCAATTCTTCTACAAGCCAGCTGGACCTCATGTTGGGGGATCCCCAACACTATTCTAAGTATTTGTTTTCATTTACCAACTCATTGAATCATGAGAATAATCTAAGAAGTAGGCACTATTCTTTCTGCCTTTTTAACAGATAAGGGACCAATGCAAAGAAAGAAAGTCATTTGCCCCAGATCACGTGGCCAGTAAGTGGGACAGCCCAGATTTGAACCCAGGGAATTGAAACCAGAGCCATTGTGCTTAGTCACTGTGATGAGTTCCCATCAAAATGTGGTAAGTGCTTCAAATCTGGTGCCTGTGGGAGCAAGAGATGGGAGGACATCTAGTTCTGCCTGCAGAGAACTTTACAAAGAAAAGAGTCCTTTGACCGGGTCATGAAGGACTGAGTTTGTACATGTGTATAGTTGAGAGGACACCACTTTCATCAAAAAGAAACGGGAGGTCAAACATGGAATCAGGAGAAGGCGGAAGTCAGTTCAGTGTGGGAGAAGCTGATGGTAACTGAGCTTCTTCTACCTGACAATGTGAACAGCCTTCAGATGCATCTCTTCTCCTTCATACTTTTAATGTTAGGTAAAAGCCTCAAATGCTGGAAAGCTGGAGAAAGAAGGAAACAGATGATATTTAAGCAGAATTGTCTACCCATAAGGGAAGGATTGAATATGTGTGGGGTATATTGTTCACTTCTGTAAGAAAGTACCCAAATACAGCCCATCTTGTTATGGTTAGATGGGTCTTAGCCAACAGTGGGTCTTTGCCAACCATTTAGGTCCAATCGAATGCAAATTTATCTGTGATTGAACAAAACAGAATAAATAAAATAAACAAACCCATTAGAAGGTACTTCAAGAGATTGAATCATAAGAGAACACTGCTGAGCTGACTAAAAAGTAGAGACAGTCATCCAAAATTAGTTTTCACATGGAGACTGACTAAATAATGTAGCTTACTTGGAGGTGACTTCATTCATTCATCCCTTTAACAAATATATTTTAAAAATTCTGGCAAGGATGTGGAGAAAGGGGAACTCATAGACACTGTCAGTAGGAAAGTAAATTCTTATAGCCATTATGGAAAACAGCAAGGAGGTTCCTCAAAAAAATGGAAAATGAAATTACCACATGATCCAGTAATCCTACTACTAACCATGCATCCAAAGAAGTTGAAATCATTATATCAAAGAGATAGGTGTACTCTCATGTTTATTGCATTTCTATCATGATACCCAAGATATGGAACAAAACAGGATGGACTAAGGTAGTATACATACACAAAGGAATATTATTCAGTCTTGAAAAGATAAAATCATTTGGGGCAACATGGCTGGAACAGGAGGACATTGTGCTAAGTGAAATAAGCCAGATGTAGAAAGACAAGTACAATGTATTTAGTGGAAACTAAAAGAGATGATCACACAGAAGCAGAAAACTGAACAGAGGTAAATCGATAGAAGGGAAGGAAGGAGAGAGGGAGATAGTAAGAGGTGGATTGTATTCTAAAGTACAGCTAGACATGGGACGTTGTTCTAATATTCTACATCATGATCAGGTGCCTATAGTCTACAATGATAACTATACATTTCAAAATAACTGGAGAAAAGTTTGAAGATATATAGAAATGGTAATATTTATTTGATGAGAAAGAAATGCTAATTACTGATAAGATCAGTACAGATTGCATACATGTATCAAATTATAACACTGCAACCCATAAATAAGTAAAATATTATATAGAGGGACAGTGAGAGAGAGAGAGAGACAGATAGAGAAAATCAATTTTTATTTAGTTTTTTTTTTCACTTGGCTTTCGTTGCTCAGACACTTAGTTGTATACTTGGTGCTGGGGTTTGAACTACGTACACATGCATGCCAGGTAAGCGCAGTGACCGCAGAGCAGCCACTCCAGCCTCCATTATACAGCAATTGAAAAATAATACTGACAAGCCTATAGCAAAAGAGCAAGGATGGTAGATTTCAAGAATGAACAGTGCTGCTCCTATTAGATAATGAAAGATAGCATGAACCACTTCTGTGGTTACAAAAGCCTTCAAGCATTTACTCTGATTTGATCACTCCCTTCCAAGCCCTGGACACACAAGGACCAACATCATGGGGGAAGACCTGCCCTCATGGAGTTTACACTTAGTTATAAGGGACAGACTGAGCTAGGAAACCCTCAGTGGAGCACCCATCAGGAAATGGACTGGATTCCATATATAGGCTAATAAAGTGACATCTCTCAAAGGGACAGATTTCTTGAGTTGTTGAGTGAGAGAATTTGTGTGAGTGCATTCCATGTGCTTTGAGCATTCGAGGGGGAGGGGGACCCAATGCTAAGAAGCGTCATTGTCTCTGTTTCTCCCAGTGGCATGTATGAGTCCTAGACTACTAAGAAATAAGTTCAGGAAGCCATTGGCCATCCTGGAGTGTGAGAGACTCAAGGTTCTTTTCCCTGAGATCCCTCTCTTCCATTTTGGAACTACCAAGGGATGTTGAACACAGATTTTAGGTGGAAGGAGAGTGACATATGAGCTTTGTCTCTGGGAAGGCTGTTTTGGGGATTCCTGAGTGCTCAGAGGTATGGGCACAATTAGGCTTCCTCCTCTCTTTCCTCTGAACAGAACTTACTCAAGCTGCAAAATACACCCCCTCACCACCCATTTGGGAAGGGGGAGCGTCCATATAGTGCGCATGGTACAAAGAGAAGCCAAGAATGTTTGTGTCCCAAGGACAGGCCACTTCAAGAAAGAGAGACAACCCAGAGAGAATTGAAACACGAATACCTAGTTTCTTCTTCCTTCAAGTCTCTGGCAGTTAGAATGAGAGGGTGGGTGGGGGAGAGAAGTAATTGCATAACCTAATAGGTAGCATTGTCCTCACTGGAAAATTGTCCAGAGGTGGACAATCACAAGCTGGGGCTGCCGTGCCCTACTCCATCTTCCTTACTGTGTTTTCATCTTCATGGGCACAAGACAGCTGGTCCACTCTTGTTTTCATGCCCAGTTCCAGGCAGGAGGAAAGGGAAGGAGCAGAGCAAAAGCTGAAAAGGTGCTCATCTGTCCAGTGAGTCTCCTTGAACAAACTTTAACCAAAGCACCATCTTCCTGGCTCAGCAGCCAGAACCAAGTTAAATGGCTACCCACCCTTGGCTGCCAGGAAGTCGAAGAAGAGGAAAATACTTTACTGGACATATGACACCCAAACAATCAGGGTTCTCCTACTAGCAAACGAGGAAGAAGACAATGTGCCTTATACGAGTAACTGGCTGCATGCGGAGGCCTTGGGGAATTCCTGAAGAGGTGATGGGGAAGCCTAAAGCTGTTTTGCCAGAATTTTCTCTTTGAAAAATGTACATTCCTTCCATGGATGGAAAGTTTAGAAATATGGGCTATGGTTCCCACCTGCCCCCAACCCAAGACTGGAGGCAGTCTCTCTCTAGCACTGTCGCTTCGGGCTCCATCTCCCCCACCCTCATCCTGTCCCTTCCACACCTCGTCCCTTTCCCCCACTATGTGCCTGAATTTCACCCTTCTTCTCCACATGCCTCATCTCTGGGAATCTTCCCAATCCTCACCCCTTCACATCCTCCCTGTGTCCTGTCTGACCATGTTGAAGCCTGTTCTTCAAGGGAATGGCTGGAGAACCCGGTCAACTAGCCTTTGTAAAGTGGGGGGTGCCTGAGATTAAGTTAGTGGAGTGCACCTTCCAGATAAGGTATTTGAGCAGGAGACTGCTCCAGCCAAAGTGGGATTTAGTAGTAGGACTTCTGGCAATGAGTTAGGCAAACTGTAGGAGAGAATTTTGAGCAGGAGCACCTTAAAACACTCCACTTAAATGATTCCTACAGGGCTCCTGAAAGCATTTATACAACTAGGAAATAAGACCGTAGCATCAGAACTTCTCAAAAAGCCTTTACTATTGTTGCTGAGCTGCATTGCGAGATCCTCGGAGACTCGTTTTCATCAGTCGGAAGCTCCTGCACAGAAGGGGAAGATTCTTCACGCGGCTCCCTTGGGTCCTGCTCCACAGACAGCATGCCACCCTCTCCTGTTGTTCTTCCATGGGATTCACACCGTGCTACTGAAGTCTGCACCGTATTGTATTGCATGGGAGACGGAAGCACCTAAAGGTTCCCATCCTCCATGGCCATCCCTTAGCCATGACGGACGGGAGTGGGAGTATGAAAGCCCCAGACTCAGAGCAGGACAGTTCTGAGGCTCCAGAATTCCCAAGAGATCAAGTCATGCTCTGTGGGACTTCAGCCAAGCAGGTTTCCTCTTCTTCCCTAACTTGTTTCCTTACTGAGTTCACTGGAAGAATCTGAGACATAAATTTTACCTAAATCTTTCCACAGGATCTACTTCTAGGGAAGCCAAACTGAGACACTGGGTGACCCAAACATGTCCTTTTACTCACCAATTTCAAACTTTTCAAAATATACATATATACATACACATGGGTATAACCCAAGACTCCTACAAACTGCTTTGAGGTCAGTAGAAATGGGGAGCCCTCTGACTTTCAAGTGAATGAACAGGGAGTCTCGTGATACCCAGAGGAGAGCTTTGTGTAACAATCAAAGGAAGACCCCAGAGACCTATTAGTGATAAAGTAACTAACTTCCAACGGTGTTCTAAGAGGTGCTAATAACGAGATAGCACAGTATTCCAGCAGTAAAATAGTATCAGCCAGGATGAAGTCACTTTCTTTCTTAGTAGTTAACTAAAGGGAAGCTTACGTGTGACAGAGCATGATCTGCAACAGTGGATGGGGCCTGGTTTTTATGACAGTAGGGGGTTTGGTCGTTGTAACTTTTGGTAGTGAATATATCCAGGTAGTGAGTCTCAAGGGCCCCTAATTGATTACAAATTTGCATTTGGTAGCTAGTGCTCTGGGCTTTGAGCACACAATGGTGAACAAGTTACACCAAAGCCTGCCCTTGCAGGGCATTGCATGGGACCCAAACAGTCCTGTCTCAGACACCTCTTCTTTCCTGTAACGCTGGCTACCACGGTGGTGACACAGGAACAAGAGAGCACATTAATGGCAGGGGGAACGATGGAGGGGAAGAGGAAGGAAACTAGCGCCTCGAGTCCTGAATTGCTTCTTGATCAGATCTACACGGTGAACTTGTGTTAACCGCGGAGCTGTCTGGAGATGAACAACACACACAACAGGTCAGCAGTCGGCCACTGAAGCTAAACGGCACTCACTGGGCTCAAAGGCACAGCAAGAAAGCAAGTCACGTGCCGCCCCCTCTCTGGAGGATAGTGCTGTATTTCTTGGTTTTATGAGAAAACTCCCTGTGATTCTGGACTCCGCAGCCTCGCGGTACTACTCATTCCTTCAAAGCTGTTTCTTTCCTCCTCTGAAAGGGAGCTGGCTCTGCGGCTGTCGGTACTGTACAGCCGTGTGTGATGGCAAGCAGACAGCTACCTCGCCCCGGTCACCATGCCTAAGAGGGCTCACCGGCTCCAGCTCGGGGTTATACATCAGCCTTAGCTTTCTGAGTCATTTGTAAGGGAGACATCGCTTGACTTCCAGCCTGCCTGGGATGTGTCACGGGAAGTCTTTGACCTGCAGAAATCAAGGTTTGGTAAAAAGATCATCCTGAGAGTGAGCAACTTTTGCAGAAAGAGTGTTATTGAAGCCTAAAGAGCACTGAGTTGTGACACAGCCTCTTAGCATCTGATTGTTTTCTCAGGGCTCTGGAATAAGTCAAGAACAAGTGACCCTGACAACCGGTTACCTTGCTTGATGTTGCCTGGACAAAGTGGCCTGAGGGCCAGTTGTGTGCACTTGGGCCCTAGAAAGAGCCTTTCAGACCTTGCTTTTACCACCCTCGGAGTGGGGAGGAGCTCTCAGTGGAAATAATGAAGGCCTTGTGCTCTGGATCAAGAAGCTCTGTGAAAACAAGGCACCAGAAGTCCCAGAGGCCCTCAGAGGTGCCTCTGAAAGAAACCCCAGGGCTAGCAGATCCCCAGGCCTAATGGAGTCTCCACCCCTTCCTGACCCTCCCAACCAATTGCTCTTTCACCATCTCATGGGACACTTTTGGCTCTCAAAACCCATGAAAATGGACTTCCCCTCCTAAATCACTCTGAATGAGGAAAAGTTGGGAGGTTAGGCAAAATTAATGAAATCAGCTGCTATAATAACTATTAATGACATTTATTAGGCACCAAGGGCTCACAATCATTGTTGTAAATGCTTTCTATGTGTTATGTCATTCCATCAACATGTCTAAGAGGCAGAGAGGTATTAATGTTGCCTTCATCTGATGGAGGAAGACGCTGATTGGATCACATGGGGTGTACCTGTTTCTTTTCTGCATCTAGGTCCCCTCTCCTCCCCAAGGTAGAACTCACCAATACAGAAATACATTGAGTATTTTACACCTTTATTTGAATTTAAGTTCTCTTTTCCAAGACCAATCACCTCATGGAATGAAGGCCTTTTCCTTCATCCAGAAAGTTCCAGAACCAAAAAGAAAAAAGAAAAAACGAGTTGGGACTGGGGAATGAAGAGGTGGCTTAGCAGTAGAGCGCTTGCTTGAGGACCTGGGTTCAAGTCCCAGCACCACGTATGCAACTAAGTAGAGGAAGAACAAAAACCAGATGTAAAAATAAATAAAACTGATTTTCTCTTTCTCTCAAAAGAAACGAAGGAAGGATGAGCCACACCTCAGTGAGGAGATCAGAGGCCTTTCAGGAAAGGAATATACCTATTCTAGCCCCTGGAAATCCCAATGACAAGAGACTACACCTCTGCCATTACCGAAGCATCTCCTTAAATCCTGTTCCCCAGGATGTAGGTATAGGACTGGTGGGAAGTTGACTGGCTGTGGCTGGGAGCGAGGGAAAGTGTTTGCCCAAAATCAGTCCAGGCTTTCTGATGCTGGACTGGATCAGGGACATAAACATCTGCAGACTCCAGCCACCTCTCCATTAAGGGGTAATATGCTTTAGAGGGTGCAGACTGAAGAGCAGGGGGGGTTACAGCCCCCAAATTTAGAACAGGCCACAATGGATACTACCTGATTGAAGATAACCCTCTGTCTCCAGGATCATTTTACAGCTCTGGGAACATCCCATATTTTGACATAATCTTACCTGAAAACTTTGCTTTCTCCCAGAAGCAGTAAGGTATTGTGATTGAAGGAACAGCCTTTGAAATTAGACCTAAATTGAGATCCCAGCTCTACCACTTAGAAAGTGTGTCACCTTTAGCAAGTCACTTCCTTCTTTGAGTCTCAACTTCCTATACAAAGGCAAAGAACAAATGAGATAAATACAAATAAAAATATATAGCCAAGTGCTGGGCAGATTTTAATAACTTAAAATATTAGCTGTTACTATTTATGATTATTGTTGGGTAAAACACATTCTAGTGTCACATACCAAGTGTTCAAGAATAATAACGCATTTAAGTCATAATTATTATATAAGATTCATAGCAATGTATTTATCTCTTCCTAAGCTATTAACAGTAGTAAGATTTCATTATGGGGCTAATAGTTTGGAGGCTCACCAACTTCTTTTTTTGTTGGTTTTTTTTTAAGAGAGGGGGGAGAGAGAGAGAGAGGGAGAGAGAGAGAGAGGGAATCGATATTTTTTA
This sequence comes from Aplodontia rufa, assembly GCA_004027875.1. Lineage (NCBI taxonomy): Eukaryota > Metazoa > Chordata > Mammalia > Rodentia > Aplodontiidae > Aplodontia > Aplodontia rufa. Next base: position 146,336 of record PVKS010001230.1, read on the forward strand.
TTTTTTCATCTGGTTTCTGTTTCTCCGACACCTAGTTGTGTGTGTGGTGCTGGGGTTTGAACCTGGGTCCTCATGCATGCTAGGCAAATGATCCAACTGCTGAGCCACTGCTCCAGCCTGCTCACCCACTTCTTGATAGATGTTTTAGAAAATGATATGGAATTGGGCATCATGGGCCAAGTAACCTGTGTTACATAATGTTGACCGAGCTTCTGTGGAGAGTGGGGAACCATGTGGAATCAGGAAGCAATGCTTCAGAGGTGCATGTAATGGTTTGGGTGTGAGGTATCCCCCAAAAGCTTCTGTGTTAACACAGGAATGTTTGGAGGTGAAATCACTGGATTGTGAGAGCTGTGACCTAATCAGTCCGTCCTAGTGGACTAACTGGGTGCTAACTATAGGTGGGTGGGGCTCTTCTTTTCTGTGACCCAGTCCCCTTTCTCTCTCTGCTTCCTGGCTGCCATGGGTGGAGCATCACTCCTCCTCCATGATGTTCTGCCCAAAGCAATGGAGTCAGCTCACCAACGATACAAAACTGTGAGCCAAAATTAATGTTTTCATTTGTAAGTTGCTCTTGTCAGGAATTTTTGGTCACAGTGACACAGAGCTAACACAGTCCAGTTAGATAAGACATTCTTCTCTGGAACAAGAACATCACTTCTTGTTTCTCGAGTTCGCCAAGTACCACGTTTTGTATAGGCTTGCTCATTCAATCCTCCTGGTGACTCTGGAGAGAGTAACGAAATCTCTATTCTTCAGGAAGCTTGGGTAGTATTGGAGAAGGTAACCAGTTTGTTCAAGGTGGGTCAAATCTTGAGGGGCGAAGCCAGGATTAGATCTGAGGACTGTGTGCTTCCTTTCCATTATCATGTGTTACAGGACGTGGTGCGATCCGAAGACAAAACACAGTAAAGGAAATGCTCATGGAACATGCAGGTTCACTGGGGGAAAGTTTCTCATGCTCTCTTGAGATTATCCAAACATGATTTTCTTCTGTGTTGGGTGAAGCATCTAAAGATTCTCATTTCCACTAAATTTTCCCAAGTGCTGTGATAATGAGATAACTTGGAAAAACCTTTATCCCTTCTTCCTCCTGCTATTCCTGCCCACTCCCAGGACGTAGAACCAACATCTGGCCAACAAGGAAGGATTGAGAGAGAGAGAGAGAGAGAGGGAGGGAGAGAGAGAATTTTATTTATGTGGCTTTCATTACTCCCACACTTCGTTGTGTACATGATGCTAGGTTTTGAACCTGCATCCTCATGCATGCCAGGCAAGCCCAATACCACTGAGCCATGGCTCCAGCCCCAAGGTTGCAGATTTTTATGATCCTTCGCTCTTAAATGCAATGGTATAGACAATGTCTCTATTGCCCTTTGAATTTTTCTTCTTTTGGAAAAGGAATCTTCTTATGCGTCTCCTTTGAGTTGAAGATGAATGTCAGAGCATTTGGAGGAAATCAGACCAAGTGCTAACATTTTCATCTGACAATACAGACTATCCTGAGTCTCTCCATTAAAAAATCAAAAGAGAAAAGTAACAAAGAGATATGTTTACACTGAGTTTATCCAAGAAGGATCCTGGAATTCTTCCTCCTCTTCCCTTACTTCAAAACTCTATTTAATACCGCTACAAAGGCAGCCAAAAACTACTTCTTCCATTTTTTTCTGTGCTACTTTTTCATGATATGTTTCTGGTTTCTTCTCTCCCATTCTTTTTGAGATTTTCTTTTTCAGGCCCCAATTCTCTGGCACACACTCAGCTTCTCCTGGAATCTATATATCTTTGGCTTCACAGAAAACCTACTCACACTTCTCAAGGCCTTAAAGATTTTCAAATCCCTTTGACTTCTCCCAGGAGAGCAAGAAGAGCATTATTCCTCCACATCTGCAACGGTTAGGCCGTCTCTGTCAGCAGGGGCTGGGGGATTTCTCCTATTGTAATCTGCAGTCCAGTCATTACTTTTCAAAGTCATCATTTGCCTTTTTCCATTTCAGAATTCATCCATCAATTTCCCAATAGAAAGATGGTCTTTACTGGTGAGCTTCAGCCTTCCTGGGATCAACAGCCCAACAGAACAATTTCCTGGAATTGGAAAGGTAAGGACCAATTCCTTCCCGGCTGAATTCTGAGGTACAAGGTGAGCCTTATGTCCTTAACCTACCCTCTGTTAAATCTCATCTCTTCTCCTTCACCAGTCCTAATGGGTGTCCACTGCTGCTTTACCTGGTTGTATCTCTTGCTTCCACAAGACAGTGCTCTTAGCAAATTCTTTCATTGAACAGATTTCCTTTTAAGCATATACCAGGTGCCAGTCTCTTTGATAGGACCTGAGGATTTAAAGAGGAGTAAGATATAATGTGGGCTCTCAAGACACTCCAAACTCGCAGAAGAGGAATGTACACACAGAGATTAAGTATAAATACTTAGACAAACCCCCATATCTTTAACTATTTGATATTTGATAAAGGGGGCAAAAGTATAGTGTGGAAGAAAGATAGCCTGTTCAACAAATGGTGTTGGACAAACTGGACTGCCATTTTTAGACAACTGAAGCTGGATCCTTATCTTTCGCCCTGCACAAAAATTAAATCAAAATGGATCAAAGACCTGGATATTAAGCCTACAACTTTAAATTTATTAGAAAAAGAAGTCGGGTCAACACTACACCT